>JAODAL010059695.1:0-21331 GCA_025379985.1 Phyllomedusa bahiana
CCTTTTTGTGAGTGATTGCTCAGGGGGACCCGCTCGCTTCCAATTTGGCAATGGATTCAGGTCGCCATTGCTCTTTTAGACCCAGGACCCCGGGCTTCAAAATGTGCAGTGTGCACACATCTTCCCACAGCAGTAGCCCCCTCGAATGTAGCTAAAGGGATGGCATACATTCACAGGTTGTGCACTGGACAGCATTGCCAAAAATGGAACCAGGGGATGTTACCAAAAAGTATAGACTAAATTATAAAAATAAGTAATACAATACGTCCCCTCTAAACTCTCCAAATCTAAAGTTCTAAATCTCAAGTCCACATTTAAAAAGAAAAAAACATACTTTAAAGAAAACACCGCAAACTCGTTCACTCGCTCAAAATGCCAGCTTTAAACCTTACCCACACTGCTGTTTGGCTGTGCTGCAAACTCCCCTTCAAAAGAAAAAGTGTTGTGAAAAATGTAGCAGGTTCCATTTGATGTTGTGGCTTTTAAATTTCCCATTTTCCCCAGCCTGTTTTGGGTGTAAGAATAAAGGTTTTTGTTCTTTCCCCATAGACTTTAAGGCCGGTTCACACGGCTTATTCCGACGGATTTGTGAGCCGTATTGGTCACAAATCCGCTGTGAATAAGGGGGGCGGGAGGGGGCGGGGCCGGGCGGGCGGGGGGCCGCCCCCCCGGCCGCGTAGACAATGCATTATTACGGCGGTACGCCCGTAAATAATGGCATGTCAGTTTCTCCCGCCGGCGGTTCCCCGGCGGAAGGAGGACGGAATCCACTTTTTCTCTATGGAGCATGGATTACGTAATGCAGGGAGGATTGGCCCGTATGCGCGCAAATCCGGGGGGAGTACGGCGCCAATCCTGCCCAAAAAACCCGTGTGAACGGGCCTTATGGTCATCGGAGATGATGCTATCGTCTATCAAAAAAAACCTTATCGAGGGTGGCCGACATCGACTATCGCCGATGTCGATAGCCAACGTAACGTCAAACACTAGGTTACCCAAAATCATATTGATTTTTTTTATCTAAATAAATTAAAATTTCCCCCCCCCAATTTTTTTTCCCCCCTTTTTTTTTTTTTGGTCCAGATAACTAATCATATAACACTTTTTCAAGTGGAAGGTTTTTTTATATACAATGATTAAAAAAATGTTGCCTAAATCAACAGTGTTCTCTATGGTCTAAGACCATCAAGACACGTCAGGTCACTTACAATATCTTAGTCTGAAGTTCTTCATCCTAAAGTCTAGGAAATTTTTCTTGCCAAAATAAAACTTAAAGATAATGACTTTAGTAGGTTAGTTTGTCCTATTCAGCTTCTGAAGATACAGGCGTGTTAGGAACTTGATTATTATATAGTATTTCTTGTTTTTTATCACTAAGGGCTTATTTTGGTGGAGAGTTCAGATTTGCTGCTCAGAAATAATCATTTAAGGTTACATGGGGCAGTGTTCTTCTTGAAAAACTCTCTGTACACATTGTAAATTGCTGTTCTCTGTCCTGTCCAAATCCCTGGTTTATAATTTTAGAAAAACAAACCTTGAAGGAAATGTTATAAACACATATGATTTATAAAGATAGAGTGATGAAATGTAGTTCTTCATTGTGCTTGTGACTTTAATATGGGCAGCACACTCTGAGTATGTTGCTGCTTGAAGTCTGCAATGACTGTACAATACAGTACTATACAATTTTTTAAATTATTATTATTCCTTTTTATTCACTGTTACTCTTTTTGTATAATAGAAAATTTCGAAATACAGTACATTGTTAAGTGGGGGTCCTTTAAAGTTTACTTAGCAAGTCCCAGTATCAGCATGTAACAAGGAGAAAAGATTGTGATGTTTTCCTTGTAGGCTTAAAATTGCAGGCCCATTGCTGCTAGGTCTTATAATCACCTACTGATTAGCAGCAGCTATGACATGTCACAATGCTCAGGGCTGTCATAACAGTATTTTGGGCCTCCGATCATAGCAGTGTAGTGGGCCCTGCCCAAAAATATAACATCACACCAGGCAATGACGCTATCCTCGTCTAAACATAACGCCAAATGAGCAGGGCCGTCTTAACACCATCATGGGCCCCCGGGCAGAGCTGTGCACTGGGCCCCCCCCAAACACCACAAGCACTTTGGGTGGGTTCACAGTACGATATTACATTGGTTCAAGGTATCCGTTGGGGTACCATGAAAAAAGGTACTGCGGCAGATACGGTACAAACCATTGCGGATAATAACTATGCTATTAAGTCCCGTAAAATAAGTGTATGCACTGAGAAATAGAGCAGAACGTATCCCACACATGGCTACACTTGCTCTATTATTCTCTATGATTCTGTTGCAGTATCTGCCGTGGTACTTCTTTTCACAATACCCTGACAGATACCTCAGGCATGTACAATATCGTATTTTGAACCCACCCTTACAGGAACAATTATTGAAAGCAAACTTATAACAGTTCCATGTGGACAGCCATCTTAAAGGGGTCGTCTCACTACAAGGATTTCGTTTTATGTTAAAGATCTTGCAAAAACAAGTCACTTTGCAATATGTGTCCATTAACAGTATTCTACCTATTCCGAGATATCCCCTCTTGTATGGGCTGCATCAGCTCCTCAGGTCACCATAGCTACAGACCTGTGTGATCTCTCCTGATAGGCTGAACGCACTGGTCACTATAGCTACAGACCTGTGTGATCTCTCCTGATAGGCTGCCAGCACTGGTCACTATAGCTACAGACTTGTTTGATCTATCCTGATAGGCTGCCAGTGCTGGTTGCTATAGCTACAGACCTGGCTTCTACTGCAGCCTAGTGGAAGCCAGTATTTATGTCCCTGAATTCAAAGTGAAACCAAGAAAACAGGACTGAGGTAAAAGGAATCAATGTAGTGAGACAACCCCTTTAAGCGCCAGGTCACACGGCCGCTCATATAAAATACTTACGTATAATTTGTATTTTTTTAATCTAGACTTTGGAAACTCTTTCCCTTTGAAATTGTGTGTTTTGTCATGTATAACGGTGCTGTCCTGTCTTCTCTTTACCTCCTTGTTTTTGGTGGTCGTCATTTCTGAAGTCCCTGATTGGGTTCAGCAGTCAAGGTGCCATTGTCTGACTTCACCACTCCAAGCCATTTACTTTAAAGTGGTGAAGTCAGACAATGGCACCTTGACTGCTGAACCCAATCAGGGACTTCAGAAATGACGACCACCAAAAACAAGAGATAAACAGAAAACCACTATAAATACATATATTATATGAGTGGCTGTGTGTCCGGGGGGCTTAGGCCATGTTCACACGGCTTAAACCAGGACGTATTTCAGTCCGTAATTACGCGCCGGAGTGCGCCTATTACGGGCTGAAAACATCCCAGTCATTACGGTAATCCACAGTTCTCATAGAGAACTATGGATTACGTCTCCTCTCCCAGCTCGGCGAATCCGCCAGGCGGGGAGATAAGTGACATGTGAATTACCAGCGGTGTATACGCGCCGCTGGTAATGCAAGTCAATGGGCCGGCGAGGTGCCGGCCCCACGCTCACTCCCCCGCTCCTGCCCCCGTCCACACGGCATCATTGCGGGGCGTAATTACGTCCCGCAGTTAAGCCGTGTGAACATAGCCTTAGGGTGGCCAAACATATGAAATTGTTATGTTATTGATACTCCTGTAAGTTTGTGTGTATATAAATCCCCAGCTGAGCCAGTGTTCACACAGAACAGATGACTGTCCCCTCTTGTCTCATTTGCTGTTTATTGTAAACTTCCCCTTTCTGCATATATATGATTTATATGCAGTGTGTATATATATATATATATATATGTATGTATACTGTGCTCCCAGAATGTGCAGCGTCCAGCTCCCTGCAACGTCCAGAGCAGACCTGGACACTCCCGAAGCACAGTAGAGATATATATATATATATATATATAATATATAATATATATATATATATATATATATATAATATATAATATATATAAAATAAATATATATATATATATATATATACAGTATATACACTTACCGGCCACTTTATTAGGTACACCTGTCCAACTGCTCGTTAACACTTAATTTCTAATCAGCCAATCACATGGCGGCAACTCAGTGCATTTAGGCATGTAGACATGGTCAAGACAATCTCCTGCAGTTCAAACCGAGCATCAGTATGGGGAAGAAAGGTGATTTGAGTGCCTTTGAACGTGGCATGGTTTTGGTGCCCGAAGGGGGTGGTTGAGTATTTCAGAAAAGGACTCCCCGGGGTTTTCACGCAAACCATCCTTTGGGGTTTTCAGAGAAAGGGCCCAAAAAAAAAAAAAAATCCCTGAGGGCAGTCCCTGTGGGCGGAAATGCCTTTTTGATGCCAAGGTCAAAGGAGAAAGGGGAGTGGCGAGCTGATAGAAAGGCAACATGATCATATAGCCACCCTTTTTAAACAAGGAGGCAGAAGAGCAAGAACGCACATACGGCGAACTTTGAGCAATGGGGTAAGCAGCAAAGACACACCCCGGGTCCAACCCCCTTTAGAAGAACAGGGAAACTGGGCTCCAATTTCCAAGTCATCGAAATTGGACATAGAAGATTGGAAAAAAGTTGCCCGGTTGATGAGTCTCGATTTCTGCTGCGAATTCGGATGGTAGGGTCAGAATTTTGGGGTCAAAACATGAAAGCATGGATCCATTTTTGCCTTTTTATCAACGGTTCAGGTGGTGGTGGTGGTGTCATGGGGTGGGGAATATTTTTTGGCACTTTTTGGGGCCCCTTGGTACCAATTGAGCATTGTTTTCAACACCTTGTGGAACTATCCCCCAAGAAATTTAGGCAGTTTTGAAAGGGAAAAGGGGTCCACCCTTACTCTGGTGTCCCAAAAAAGTGGCCGGGGGTGTATTAAAAAATTTTAAAATATATTATTATATATATAATAAAATTTTTTTAAATTTCATATAATCATATATTGCAGAAAGGGGAAGGTTTTACAATGAAAAAACAAATGAGACAGGAGGGGAACACCCATTTGTTTCTTTGTAAACACGGGCCCTAAACGGGGGAAACTTTCTTTTTTAAAATTCCCTGATCTCCAGGTTTACCCAGTGAGGGGGGAAAGAGGTTTTTGGAGATTACCTTAAAGGCTGGGGAGGCCCCCGGTCTGTTTCTGGACGCTGCACATTCCGGGAGCACATTAGGGGGATTTTTTTACCCAAAGCGGGCTGTCAGGGGCTACTCAACTGCTTGCCCCCTTCCCTTTTCGGGGAAAAAGGTTAAAAGGACTCACGGTCCCTCCCCCCCTCCCCCCGCTTAAGCACAGAGCGGGGCGAACCCTTTGGGTCGCTTTGCAGCTGGGCCCTGCTTTTCCTTTAATGCCCGGGGTGCCCTGCCGGGGCCCGTGAAAAGTGCAGGGAGCAAGGCCCCCAGGGCACAGGGGATCAGGGACACCCCAGACATCGCTGAAAACCCGGGCCCCTGCTTGTCTGACTGCCACGCCGCCCTGTCCTGCCCCCGCAAAAAAGGCACAGTTACAGCGGGAACAGGGGAACACGGCAGTTTCCCTGGGTGGGAAAATTTACCCGACATGGGCAGGGTTTTTTAAACTGAACCGACGGGGGCCCCCCGAGCCTTTTGAGGGCCCCCGGGCAAGTGCCTACCTGGCCCAATGGAAGAGACGGCCCTGCAAATGAGGTCATATCCCTAACCACCTGCAAGCACACCCATATCATCACGTGGTTTACTTTAGGACAACCCTCTGATGTCTTGTAGGCAGCCTACCAGGCTAATTGGCAGGGCAGGAAGCCAATTGCAAACTATCCCAAAACACAAATTAATAGTGAGGTGTCCATCTGAACTAAGGTCAGCTTGTCGCAGGTGTATGGTTACTTGTAGTTTTGATCAAAAATGTGCGCTAAGAACCTTAATTTTTTGTTCATCCAAAAAGTAGTGAAATGCATTTTAAAATAGATCCTATATTCACTTAGACTGTCTTTTAGCATTTGTAGAGCGCTGCTGAAATGTTTTTTGTTTGCATTGTTTACTGCCACACCAGGGTTTTACTACATCATTTACTTTGAAATAATTTTTGATATGCTGATCAATTTTTTGTTCTTGGACTGTTGATTTTGAGATTTTTTTGTCAGGAAATAGTCAACAGAACATATTTGTTGAGATTAGCTAATTTTGCATCTTTTCTGTCATGTGACTAGTTTTTCTGTTTCCTAAATAATTAGTGATGACTAAGTGATTGTAACTTATGATGTCAACATGTAATTTGTAACTTGTGATTTGTGACGTATGAAACTGTTGTTTATTTAAAAATTCAAAATAGAAAGTAGACACAGCCATGGTCTCTGCCAAAAATGCTTCTTTGCAAGTACTCACATATAGTCTTCTTTCTTAATTTGGCAACCCAATCACATCTTAATTCACTTATTGCGATTAAAGAAGAAAAAAATAAGTGAACTCCTAATCTTATTGATGTGCTGTAACATGGTTTTAAGAGACCTGTGCATGCAGGATTTTTCAGAAATATTGATAGATTGAAACACATTTGCAAGGAGAAATAGTCTAATATGTGTTGAATGCCGCTAACTACAGGTTGTAAATATAAGGGTTCATTTATATTTGTTTGTAACTATACATGCTGAATTTTTATTGCCATATACCTGGCACCAATCCAATTACCTGAAAGGTAAGAGCGCATTTCTTACTAGACAATTGATGTGGGTGCACATCTCATGAACTCAACTGCCTGTGAGTCAATAATGAAAGTAGGTGTAGTAGACAAGGAGAGTACTCCGGAGAATTTATTTAATTTCATAACAATATTTTCTTAGTCCACTATTGACTAACACATTTTAGTAAATATGAACTGTGGGGCTCATATTTATGAAAGTCCTTTTTCAAGCCATGTGTAGCACACATGTGTAGCCATGTAGCACACTAACACATGCATCCCAGGCCCCACAACAAACAAACAACAGAAACACTAGTTTTTTTAAACAAAAAAGAGTCCCTCTGACAAGTTGTCAGTAAGTGCCGTTCACTTGGCATGTTGTGCATGTATCAAACATATCCATTTGGTTTATTAAAAACAGCATTAAAATGCATTGTTTGACGTATCCACAGTGCACACTTTTGATTTACCATTGCTTTAATTTGTTTTTATGAAACACATAAAAAGGGTGGCCTTCTACTTTTTTGTGTCCTGCAAAAAAAACGCATGCATTTGCATGTCTATTTTTTTTACATTGTCTATGAATAGAAAAGGGTATGTTTGCTTACATCTAACGAATACATTTTTTTGTAATTACATAAATGGATGTAAATGTATACAAATGTATGCCAGTCCGTCCATACATTGTAAATAATGGTTACGTATACATAAATTTATGTGCGTTGACCATGGTCTACATTTATACTTTTAAAAGTATCCTAGCGTTACATAGAAAAACTGCTGTGTGAATGGCCCCTAACAGAGTCAATCTCTTTCTCTGACAAGACTTTGAAATCTCCCACTCTTCTCATTCAAGAGTGCTAAAGTCCATTTATTCTTGTTTTTTTTTTCAGATTTACTGGGACTTGAACCAACCAAAGGATTGTTTTGGCTTGTGTTTAGATGACTGCTGATTCTTCCAGTGGCTCACATAGGTTGACTATACAGAATCCAAAGCTTGTGAACATACTTTTGCCTCTAATTCCCTTTGCCTTCCTGACTACTTGACATGTGTCAAATCAACAGCAAAATTTAAATAATGTCTGCAGAGATAGGGATTTAAGAACTTAAACATCAAGGGATGAGAAGAATTTGCAAAGAAAGAAATAATGAGGCAAGGTAAATGACGTGACAATCAATATTTTAAGAGGCAAAGACAAAGCATAAGAAATAAACTATACAGATATTATATAGTTATATTTTTATATATATATTTTTCGAGGCAGGGCTAATAACAAATGTATATCTGCAGAGGCAGAACATGTGCAAAAATCACTGAAGAACATGCCTTAACCCCTTCCTGACAGCCAGTCATATTAAAATGGCTCCTTGCTTTTTCCCTCCCCGTATTCCAAGAGCCATAACTTTTTTATTTTTCCATCTACTTAGGCATGAAAGCTTTTATTTTGTGGGACAAGATGTACTTTTTAATGGCGTCATTAACTGTAGCATAGAATATACTGGGAAACCACAAAAAATTCTAAGTGGGATGAAATGTGATGAAAAAGGCATTTGTGCCATTTTTGTGGGGGTTTTGTTTTCATGGCGATTACTCTTCAGTATAAGTGATTTGTCAACTGTATTCTGCAGGTTGGTATGATTCTGGCAATACCAAATATGTAGGGTTTTTATTATGTTTTAGTACTGTTAAAAAATGCAAACATTCTGCATTTCTTAAATTTGCTAATAATTTTTTTGTTCTTCCATCTATGGACCTCAGTGAGGGTGCTTTTTTGTGGCCTGCAGTGTATTTTCGAGTGGTACAATTTTGGGACCTTTTGATCCCTTTTTGTTGCAAATTTTAAGGGATGTGAAATGACAAAAAACAGTGTTCAGCATGTCGGGTAAATAATGTTATATTTTAATAGATCAGACTTTTATGACGTGATGATACCAATTATGTGTAATGTTTTTTAATTATCTATTTATTTTTATTTGTAAAATTGCAAAAGGTAGGTGATTTGAACTTTCAATATTTTTAATTCATTATTATACTATTAAATATTTTTTAACTTTAATATTAAGTACACATTGGGTATATGACAACAAGAGTCTCAATTGCAGGTTCTACTTCTTCTCCTCTCCCTCTTGCTGTTGGGGTCCCTCAGGGGTTAGTTCTTGGTCCACTCCTCTTCTCAATCTATACAGCCCCCATTGGCCAAACCATCAGTAGATTTGGCTTCCAGTACCATCTCTATGCTGATGACACCCAATTATACACCTGTTCCCGAGACCTCACTCTCGCCCTGCTACAGAACACTAGTGACTGTCTATCCGCTGTCTTTGACATCATGTCCTCTCTCTATCTCCAACTAAACCTCACTAAAACTGAACTTCTTGTTTTTCCCCCATCTACTAACCAACCCCCATCTGCTATTAGTCTCTCAGTGTGTGGCATCACCATAACACCTAGGCAGCAGGCTAGACTCTGATCTTTGCTTCACCCCATATATCCAATCCCTTGCCCGCTCCTATCACCTGCACCTCAAGAACATCTCCAGAATCCATCCTTTTCTCGATGTGGAAACAGCTCAAACTCTCATTACTGCTCTTATTCTTTCTCGACTTGACTACTGTAACTCCCTGCTTATCGGTCTCCCTCTCTGTAAACTCTCCCCTCTCCAATCTGTCCTGAATGCAGCAGCCAGGCTTGTCTTTCTTTCCAGCCGCTATACTGATGCCTCTTCCCTGTGTCACTCGCTGCACTGTTTGCCCATCCAGTACAGAATACAGCATAAACTAATTACTTTCACCCATAAAGCTCTCCACAGTGCTGCACCCCCATACATCTCCTCCCTTATCTCTGTCAACCACCCTGCCCGCTCATTCCGCTCAGCTACGGACATCAAACTACAGACCACAATCATCCGAACCTCTCATGCCCGTCTTCAAGATTTTGCACATGCTGCACCTATTCTCTGGAACATCCTACCACGTACCATCAGGTACAATCCTAGCCTTCTCAGTTTTAAGAGTGTCATGAAAATACATCTACTTAGGCAGGCCTACCATGATCCCTAATTGCTAGCCCCCACCTTCCATCACACACTTTTCTGTCACTCCCTACACTAGGGCACTCACAGGCACTTATCTGTATATAGATGTAGTCATGGTGACAGGTTCACCCAATTTTTATGTAAACCTCCCCATATTTATAAAACATGTCTGGGCTATTGTAAATTTAGCACTTCTCCCCCTTTGTCTCCCCCAGGCACCCTCATAGATTGTAAGCTCTTGCGAGCAGGGCCCTTACACTTTGTGTCTCACCTGTAAGTAGCTTTCACTTTGTAATGTCTGTCTTTTGTCTGTAATTATACCCTCTACATCGTAAAGTGCTGCGGAATTTGTTGGCACTATATAAATAAAGATTATTATTATTATTATTAATAAGGGGGTGTAATCATCAGTACACCTTTCTGCATTGTACAAAGAATGCAGAAGGTTGTACAAAGATGGCAGTTCTATTGCTTTCTGTCCGGGACATGAAGGGATAGAAACAATACACGGTAGCTATGGAAGCCATCATGAGGCTTCCAGCCGCCATGTTAGCTGATCGGCACCCCATGATCTTGCCGAAGGGGGGATTGATCAGTGTAAGGAATGGTGCGGGGCTCCGTTTCCCATTCTTGCAGGCACTACAGCATCTAAAGGGTTAAATAGCATGGAACTGAGCCGGATCCATTCCCTACAACAGTAAGTCTGCTACATAGTTAGATACCACTGGATTATTTATTGGTTGTAAAGACAGGATAGGTTTGCTTATAGTGACATCATTACACACAAAATGACTTCATTTTATTTAACTGTAATTGCTTTATGTAAAAAAATCTATGACATATACAGAGATTGAAATTAGTTTATAGCTTTAATTTCAGTTGAATTAAATGTTTTATCAGATTTATGAATAAATAGTTAACTATAATGTGTGTGATTAAAATATTTTGTATTCTAAGGTTTTATACGAATGAACAGGATGTGATACATAATGCCTGCATTAATTTGAAATTAAATTATGGGTTTAACAATTCAACATTGTATTTTAAATCAAGCCATAACTGAATGATAATGTTACTTTGTTTGAGCTTTGACTTTCAGTTTAAAAATAAGCTAACAAATTGTATCTTATTACTTACACACATCACAGTTTGGTGTTAATGAAATGTTAATTGCTTTCTAAATAAAATGTATTGATCCATAAAAGCCATGTAAAATTAGTTCAATTCATCCCATGCATGGACTACATTCATAGATAAGCTATACAGAAACAAATCTAGTAATCTTTGATACAAGGTAAAAAAGTCTTATAAAAATAAAACTTTTTCAATGTCCATCCTGAGTGGTAAATAGGTGTATTTAAATTGTCCATAAAGCCCTTTCAAAACAATTTTTTTTCCTTTCTTCACATCTTTTAGCTTGAAATTATGAAGACCCTATTGACTATATTGTATGGGTAAATATGCTTATTCTAAAAACTGTGTTTCTAGGTGTAAAGTAGTTTGCACAGAGCTTGTATGGTAGGATTTAAAGTTCCTACAATTCAGAACTATGGAACTTTAGGCACCATGTGTGCTCCCATGTACTGCCTCTGCATGGCACCATAACATAGAGGCTTGAAATTGGAGGCACACGAAGGAAAGGATCTCCAAGGTTGTAGTCTACAGATTACTGGCTGTGCCATGTGCAACGCAGGAAAGATAGTGGGGGCTTATGGAGTTAAATGCATGCTGAAGACTTGGCGCAGGAAAGAAGGGTTTTGCTTCTTAGAGCACTGGCCCAACTTTACATTGGGATAAAATTTGTTTTCTACAGATACATTGCATCTGGATAGAAGGTTTTGTTTCTGTGTTGGGGGAGAGAATTCAAGAAGGGGTGTGGGAGTATTTAAACTAGGTATGAGGAAGGAGGACAATCTAGAAAATGCAGGGGTAGATACGATAGAGAGGGACACACTATATTGGTGTGGACTTTGAGGGGTGGACTAGCACAGTAGATAAGGAGATCCATGTGTTAGAAACCAGCATTGAAGACATATGTTCCCACAAAATTTAGCGTAATCCCATTCCATCTACTGATTGTGTAAAACCGGAAGGGAACTTAAAATGGTTTTCTCACCATGCTGTTTCACTGAGTCATAAGCAACTTTACACTCACTCTGCCTTTGTCAGGTTGTGGGTGGTTCTATAGCAGTGATTACCATATTTAGCTTCTCTATAATTAGCTCAGACATTACAAATATGTAAGTTCGTGGAATTTACTCTTCATTAAACAAGTGTTCTGTGGAGTAAAAACAATTTTTTATCTGTTAACAAAAGCTAATTTTCTTAGATATAGTGAGTCTTCTCTGAGAGTGATCTCTGTCCAAGGTGACATCACTTTCTGCTCACTGTCTAATCAGGAAGGAAAAGACCAAGGTAAGACAAAAGACTAAAGCATTTTAAAAAACAGTCTTCAATTACCTGTCCCTGTATGTTAAAAGCTAATCTTCATCATGAGAAAACCCCTTTAAAGTGTCTGTTCATAAATGCCAGAAGTCTATCAAGCAAAATGGGGGAGCTTGAGGTCCCAGTTTTAGAGGAGCAGATCGATGTGGTTGATGCTGCTGAGACATGGCTGGACTCCTTACATTATTCGGCTGTTAACTCAGAGTACTACACTATTTAGGAAGGACAGGGCAAATAGGAAAGGAAGAGGAGTGTGTCTGTATGTAGATTTAGAGTGATATAACGGCAAGGGTGAAAGAGGCGATAGTTTTAAAAGATGGTGAAGATGGTGAAGATGTGAAAATCTTGTGGGTGGAAATACAAGGGAGAGGATTAACACAGAAAAAAATATTGTAATCTATACACCCACCATCATCACTGAGAAGAAAAGGGTCAGCTGCATAAAGATATGGAGCAGACAGCACAGGTGGGTACAGTGGTAATAATGGGCAACTTTATTTACCAAGATATTGTCTGGGGCCATGTTGTTACTTCCACTGCAAAGTTCCTCAAAATGTTGCAGGACAATTTTATTGACCAGTTTGTCGAACATCCCACTAGAAGTGATGCTTGGTTGGATCTGGTGATTTCTAACAAAGCAGAACTTGTTGGAGCGGTCACTGTTTCTGAAAACCTTGGTAACAGCGACCACAATATAATTAGTTTAACCTAACTGAAAAAAGCAAGCACAGGCCGGGAGGGCAAAAACATTTTATTATAAAAAAGCCAGTTCCTTCTTGCTGAGAGCCGCACGACTAAGAGCAGCTATTATCAAATTGTGATGTTGAAACCAAATGGAATTGCTTTAAATATACCTTTAAGAATTATATTGCAAAATGTATTCCTATAGGTAACATGTATAGGCGAAATCAAATCGAACGTGGCATCTACCTTCTGTTAAAAGAGCAATAAAAAGGGCATTTAGAAAAAATAAGTCAGAGGGGTCAGCATTAGCCTTTGAAAATGACAAAGAGCTTAATAAAATCAGGTGATAAAATCAGCAAAAGTACAAAATGAAAGGCAGGTGGTCAAGGACAGAAAAACAAACCCCAATAAATTCTTTAAACATATAAATGTCAAAAAACCCCAAAGTTAGAACATATAGGACCCTTAAATAACAATAATGGGGAGCTGGTCACTGAAGATCAGGAGAACGCAGAGCTACTAAATAGGTTCTTCAGCTATGTATACACTACCGTTCAAAAGTTTGGGGTCACCCAGACAATTTTGTGTTTTCCCTGAAAACTCATACTTTTATTTATCAAATGAGTTGCAAAATTAATAGAAATATAGTCCAGACATTGACAAGGTTACAAATAATGATTTTATTTGAAATATTAATTTTCTACTTCAGACTTTGCTTTCGTCAAAGAATGCTCCCTTTGTAGCAATTACAGCACTGCAGATCTTTGGCATTCTAGCTGTTTATTTGCTGAGGTAATTTCTCGCATGGAATAGCCTTCGTCTCTCAGAACAAGAACAGACTGTCGAGTTTCACATGAAAGTTCTCTTTTTCTGGCAATTTTGCGAGTTTAATCGAATCAACAAATGTAATGCTCGAGATTCTCAACTAGCTCAAAGGAAGGTCAGTTTGATAGCTTCTCTATTCAGCAAAACTGTTTTCAGCTGTGCTAACATACTTGTACAAGGGTTTTCAAGGGTGTTCAAAATATCCAATAGCATTCTTACACGGTTAGCAAACACAATGTACCATTAGAACACTGGAGTGATAGTTGTTGGAAATGGGCCTCTATATACCTATGTAGATATTGCATTAACAACAGACGGTTGCAGTCAGAATAGTCATTTACCTACATTAAACAATGTATAGAGTGTATTTCTGATTAATTTTATGTTAGCTTCATTGAAAAAAACTGTGCTTTTCTTTCAAAAATAAGGACATTTCTAAGTGACCCCAAACTTTTGAATGGCAGTGTATGCAAAAGAGGAGAAAGTAGCTGATGGGGGAGGTGTGAGGAAAATTCACTCAAAAAATGACAGTCCTCTCTCCAACTTCATCTAGTCAGATCTCAAAGATGGCCCCCAGCCCCCAGGAAAGCTCAATTTACACGTTAATCAGCACAGCCAAGACCCATTGTAAATGCTCTCCATAGGAAGCTAGCACAGCAGGAGAGGTTGACCCATCAAAAGAACCCTCATTTCCATTAATTAGCACTGAACACATGTGCTCTCTCCAACCCCAAAAACAAAGACTTGCCAAAATGGACCCAGCCCCAGCGGCTCTGAACTTTCATAAAGATTTATAAGAGAATCATAGAACTGTGGTATACCGCGATTTCACATTTTAAAATATGAATCTTTCTGCACAGCCCACTGCCACTCCTGGGTTTCTGGGGCGTATGGGGACTGAGAAATTGAAAACTGGACTTAGGGAGTCCATAGGATAGGGGTGTCTGATATCTGGGCGTAGTGTAGGTCCGGACGGTTCTGATGATGCCACTGGCTCGGTTCTGCGCCAATGCCCTGCCGCGTTATGGTCCATTTTTGTATTTCTGTCAGAAACTGCATGACCAGAATGGGAGGAGTTCATAGACCATCCCAGAGGTTGGGGGTCGTGTAGGAGGAACGGGTAGCTCGGGAAGGAAATCCCCCTTTAAAGGAGAGACTCCCCGATCCTCCCCCCAAAACCGCCATATCTTCTCTACTCTGCACTGAAGAGGGACAAAAACCCCCGAAACACGTTGTTGTAGATAAAAAAGGCTTGGTAAAAAATCCTTTTTTGCTTTCCAAGACTCGGTGGGTCAAAAGCAAATTGAGGTTTTTTTTAAACCAACGGGGGGGC
This sequence comes from Phyllomedusa bahiana, assembly GCA_025379985.1. Taxonomy (NCBI): domain Eukaryota; kingdom Metazoa; phylum Chordata; class Amphibia; order Anura; family Hylidae; genus Phyllomedusa; species Phyllomedusa bahiana. The sequence continues at coordinate 14,977 of JAODAL010059695.1, forward strand.
CCCTGTGGGCCTTCTCACCCTTTCCCCAAAAATGCCTTGTAAAATTGCGATGCTAAGTAGGGGCGAAAAAGGAAAAACAAAAACTCAAAAGCCTTCTTTTCGGTGTCCCCTTAAAAGAGAGATTTTCCCTTCCTAGCTACCCATGCCCCCCCACACAGCCAGCCAGTATTTTTACTTGCCTAAGAGGGAAAAAAAATCCCAAACGCGTTTTTCTGTAGAAGAAATACGGGGCTTGGCTAAAAAATCCTTTTTGTTTTCAAAAGTCTCGGTGGGTAAAAAGCAAATTGAGGATTTTTTTAAAAAAATAACAGAGGGCCTGGGGCTTCTCAGCCCCTTTTCCCCATAATCCCTTTTTTTATATCAGAGCTAAGTAAGGTGAAAAGGCAAAAAAAAAACCACAACCGTTGTTCGTGCTCCCCTTAAGAGAGATCTTCCCTCCCTTTTGTCTTAACCAATACTTGTACTTCACCCTGATCTTATCTTTTATCTATTTTTTTTTTTTGTATATCCCTCACCGGCCACTTTTTAGGTACACCTTTCCCCCGTCTTTACCTTAATTTCAATCAGCCAATACATGGCGGAACTCAGTGCATTTAGGCATGTAGACGGGGGTCAAGAAACTCCTGCATTTTAAAAACCGAGCATCATATGGGGAAGAAAGGGATTTGAGTGCCTTTAACGTGGCATGGTTGTTTGGTGCCAAAGGGGGCTGGTTGAGTATTTCAAAAATGCTGATCTCCGGGGTTTTTCCCACGCACAACCATCCTGGGGTTTTACAGAGAATGTCCAAAAAGAAAAAACATCCAGTGAGCGGCAGTCTGTGGCAAATGCCTTGTTGATCCAAGGAAAAGGAGAATGGGCAGACTGGTTCGAGTGATAAAAGGCAACTGACTCAAAACCACCCTTTTCAACCAAGGTAGGAAAAAGAGATCTCTAACCCACAACGGGAACTTTAGGCAAGGTACAGCAGCAGAAGACCACAGGGGGCCCCTCCTTTCACTAAAAAACAGGAAACTGAGGCTCCAATTTTCCCCAACTCATCGAAATTGGGCAGTAGAAATTAAAAAAAACTTCCCCTGGTCTAGGGTTCTCGATTTCTGCTGCGACATTCGGATGGTGGGTCAGAATTTGGCGTAAACCCAACTAAAGAGGGATCCATCCTGCCTGTATCAACTTTTTAGGCTGGTGGGGTGGTGCAGGGTGGGGGGAAAATTTTTTTTGGCACCTTTGGGCCCTTGGAAACCAATTACACGTTCAACACCTTTAATTATGCCACGAAAATTAAAGGCAGTTCTGAAGGCAAAAGGGGTCCAACCCTTTACTAGCATGGTGTACCTAATAAAGTGGCCGGGGTGAGTGTATTTGTCTAGTGGCCCCCCAAAGGAAAAATTAAATCTAAAAATTTTAATCTGAGTTAGTTGTCTTGAACTCAGCCTACACCCTAGCAGGGGGTCATAAAATAGCACACAAGGCTGGTTTTCGGGCCTTTTATAAATCGTAAAACCCGGGGGTCTTATAACTAAACAAAAAACGGTGGCAGCCTTCGGGTTTTTGGACTAGTAGGTGTTCTCTCATCCCCCCGGGTTTTTCTCCCTGTGCCCGTGTGGAGGGGGGTTAACAGTGTAACGTATCTGGCTGATTTTTGGCCCCCCTAGGGGGCAGCACAACCAATAACCCCAACAGGCCGTCGACCCAAGTGGGCGGGTGGGGGGCTTTTTTTCCTGACGTTTGTTGCAGCGTTTGGGATCAAGACAATAGTGTGTGTGATTTTGGGGTCCGTACCCCAAAACACTAAGGGACTCCCAGCATGGTTTTGCTGCGGGGGTTTAAGTTTAAATTTCAGCACTAGCAATCGGTGCAAAACAAGGTTTGGGGGATTCCATTGGTTTTTTGTCAAGTAACCAAGGGTTTTTGCAAGGATGGCTGGGTCTGGCAAGGGCAAACGTTGGCCCCCAGAACTCGGTGAAGTAACCAGGAGGAGGGGCCCAGACCCGGCTTTTGACATGAAGGCGAGGGGATCCAATCGGCCTCCTTAAGGGCCCTCACAGTGTCAAGGCGCGGGGGCACTCAACCTTCAGCTTTTCCCGCAAGCTGCCCGGGTTAAGCTTGAGGCGGGAACCTCGCCCTACAAGGCCCTCCTAGCTCGAAAAATCCGCGCCGGGAAAATAAGGGGCGAAGCTGCAGAATGTCACAAGCGAAAAGAGGGGGCAGCTCCCGAATGTCGGGAGCGGGGGAGGAACGTGGGCGCGAGCGTGCCCACCTGTTACAATTTTTCAGCTAAAAAAGGCCCCAGTCCACCCCGCCCCATCAAGAGCCCCCTGAGACCCGGGTCCCAAAAATTTAAGGGGGGAGGACTTTCCCCATGTTTGGATAAAGGTGGAGACCTGAACACCTTCTTGCGGCATTCGAAAAAATTTGCCCCCACCCCATGTGCCTGGGGACCAGTGGGCCCCTTTTTCTGACTCCCTCGTCTCGGGGAAAGCTCTGGGACTTTTGGGGGCCTGCCCCTGATGCCCCCCGACCCCACGAGGAAGTCAAGCAGGGGTTGACCCGGCATCAATCTCACTCCTGAATGTACAGGGGAAAAGCTCTGGAGTTTGCAGCGGGGTTACAGACAGCTGGGCACCAATGGGGGCCCCCCGAGAAACATCAAACCCGTGGGGCCTCGGGTTAAAGAACCCACCCTAAGACTAAGGACTCATCGCAACAGAGCAGTTTTTTTGGAACGCCCAGAGGCCCTCCGGCGCACCTTGGACCCCGGGAAAACCGGGGGGGGCCACCCCCCCAGCAAACCTTGCGGATGAAATCCAACAACGGGACCGGGGGCCAGGGAAAACACCCATGGAGAGGGGGAAGATGCCGCAGGGCCAGTTGTCCCAACCCCCAAGCCCCGGGGGCCCCCACCCCTGCTTTCCCCAAACTTTTGGGGGAAACCCCGACTCTGTCACCTTTTCAAACAGCCCGAAATTTCAAGGCCCCCATGCCCCCCGCCCAGAATGGCCCCCTCCCAGCCCCCTTTTCCCAAAGGGCCCCCCCAAAGTTTTGGTGTGGGGGGGGTGGGGGGGAAGGCCCCTTGATACTACCCCAGTCACCGTAGGCCGGGCTGTGGCCATGGGGGTCTTGGACAACCCGCCGGAGATGACTGTGTTTCGGCCGAGCTGGTGTCCCCCCCAAAGGGCATTTACCCGGGAAAAAACCCCGATTCTCCGGAATTTGGGGGCGTTTGCCGCACTGCCCGAAACCAGGGTGATTTGGTGGGGTTTTCCGGGGGAGGGAGTGGGGGGAAGTGGGGGTTTCTTTAAACTTCCCCTAGTATTTTGTTAGGGACAACTGGGGGGGCTGTACCCGTTTTAGGGCCCCCAAGCCCAAAGTCTTCCCCCCAAACGTGAAAGGGTTTTTCCCAAACCCGTTTAATTTTGGACAAGTTTTTTTAACATGCATACTGAGGGGAGATGGGGGTGGGTGAATGGTTGTTTTTCCCCTCCCGTGGGGAGAAATAAGTCAGCGGGCTGCAATAGGGCAGCAGGATTTGTCCAGCAAGCCCGAAGGGATTTTTGCCCCCCTGGTGGGGCACAAGGGGACAAACAGGGGGCAGATACTGGGTGGGGGAGCAACAGGGAGGCAGGTCTAGGGAAAGGCCCAGGGGAGGGGCTCCCCACACGGGCAGACAGCTGTGTGGGGGGGCATCGGGGAGGCAGGGCCCCCCGGAAAGGCCACAGGGGAGGGTTTTCCCCCACAGCCGGGCGATAGGGGCAGACGCTGCAGGGGGGGGGGGATGCAGGGGAGGCAGGGTCCCAGGAAAGGGGGCCCAAGAGCAGGGTCTCCCCACAAACAGGGTGTCGGAGGGCCAGGGTTAGCCAAGCAGACTGGTACTTATATAGACCCCGGTGGAAGGGAGCCCCCCCACGGTTTTAGCGGGCGTGCGCGCATGCGCATTGGGAGGGGCCCGGAGCCCGGAGGCCCCCCAGGGGCCCGACGTTATCCTACCACGGGCCCGGGAAGTGCCAGGGGAGGCGAGGCAGGAGAAGGACCCGGGAAAACCCCAGATACGGGCAGTTCATCCTTTTGGCCACGCAAATGAAGTTTTCAGGCAGCTTTTCGGGGACACACCCAAAGCTTCCAAGGGGCAGGCGGGCACACCCCCCTTTTGGATCAGACACCGCGCGGTGGTCGGGACCAAGGACGGCTTACCCCAAAAGGCGGTCCGGGCCGGGGTTTTCACCGAGGGTTTATTGTTTCGGGTTTTTCGCACGAAATTCCCATGGCCGGACACCTAGGGATCCCAAGACCAAGGAAGGTTGGGCCCATTTCTACTGGCCCAAAAATGGGACTGATGTGGCTGCCTATGCCGTTCGTGCACAAAACCTGTCAGGGGTGGGGGGGAAGGCGGGGCCGAGCCCAAAGTCTACTGGGACCTTTTTCCTATCATAGATGACCTTTCAGAGGGGTGGTGTGGGTTTGATTTGACCGCGTCCCCTTCCCCCAGCTCCGGGAAAAACCCTTTTTTCTGAGGGGGGTAGACTACGCCCCGGTTCCCGGGAAACGGTAGCCCTGCGTCCCCTTCGGCCACAAGTTGGCCCAGCCTTACGGGGATGTACGGGCGTCATTTCATTGTGAGAAGACCCCCAAAAACCCTCTGAGCTGGTTACCCGGGGCTCCGGGAAAACAATGGGGGGTTGTAGCTGGCGTTCCAACAGACAATTTGCCATTCGCCACCGGGGAAAGGGCCAGAACACGGCAAGCCGATGGGGGTTTTCCCCACAGGGGGACGGGTCAGCCGGGGGCCCCCGGGGGAGCCCAGAAGGTGCTTGGGCCTCCCACGCCCTCAAAAGGGGGAGGGTGGGAAAATTCCTCAAAAAATTAAGTCCCCCCTCTCCAACTTCACTAGTCAATCTCAAGGCCCCCAGCACCCGTAAAGCTCAATTTACACTTAATCACACAGCCAAAAAAACCCCTTTTAAATGCTCTTCATAGGAAGCTAGCACAGCAGGAGAGGTTGACCCATCAAAAGAACCCTCATTTCCATTAATTAGCACTGAACACATGTGCTCTCTCCAACCCCAAGAACAAAGACTTGCCAAAATGGACACAGCCCCAGCGGCTCCGAACTTTCATAAAGATTTATAAGAGAATCATAGAACCGTGGTATACCGCGATTTCACATTTTAATATGTGAATCTTTCTGCACAGCCCACTGCCACTCCCGGGTTTCTGGGGCGCATGGGGACTGAGAAATCGAAAACTGGACTTAGGGAGTCCATAGGATAGAGGTGTCTGATATCCGGGCGTAGTGTAGGTCCAGCCGGTTCTGATGATGTCATCGGCTCGGTTCTGCGGCAATGCCCTGCCGCGTTATGGTCCATTTTTGTATTTCTGTCAGAACTGCATGACCAGAATGGGAGAAGTTCATAGACCATACCAGGGGTGTGTGGGGGCATGTTTGGGGCTGCCACGTGGGCTGTCCCCTCACAGATATAAGCAGGGGCCCGGGTTTGCTCAACCGTTGTTCCAGGAGGGTGTGGTATCTAACAGCATTTCCATGAGCATCCACACACAGAAGCCAGGCCACATAAGCCCCCTCATGTAGCCGTGCACCAAGCCATCCACAGGTAACTGGACACCTTTTACTGCCTTTGTCTGTAACCCATACTTGTATTTGCACCTCTGACTCTTATCTGTATATTATTATCCTTTTGTATATATTTGTCTAGTGTGCCCTCCAAGGCTAATTCAATTTATAAACTTTAATCTGAGTTAGTCTGTCTTGATCATCGGCCTCACATGCCTAGCACTTGGTCTATAATATATAGCTACCCCAAGGCTGGTTTCGGGCCTTGTTATAAGTCGGTAACGGACCGGTCTTATAACTAAACTAGAAACTTGTGGCAGCCGTTCAGGATTCTGGACGAGTAGGGTGTTCTCTCATCCTCACTGGTTTTCCCTGTGCCCGTGTGGACAGGGGTTATCAGTGGAACAGTATCTGGCTGATCTTGTGCACCCCTAGGGGGCAGCGCAACATCACTATACACCCCAAGTCAGGCCGTCGACCCTCAAGTGGGCCGGTGGGGCGGGCTTTTTCCTGACAGGTGGTGTGACTGATGATGTAGGCAAGGTCACTGCTGTTATGGTCTGAGTCAGTGCTGATGGGTGTGGGTCCAGTACTGTTAATATATCAACTGATATGATAAAATGACTAAAGAGTAAAGTAGTAATGAGTAGTAATGAGTATGTTTGAGCGATTATTATCGACAAAGTTGAAATCCCGGCACAGTTTTTATGTTGAATTAAAAATTTTTTGATAATGCGATAATTTAAAGGGTTAAATCTGTGCAACCTATTAAGAGGGATTTTGGGC
>JAODAL010059696.1:0-2500 GCA_025379985.1 Phyllomedusa bahiana
TCCAGGGCACTGTACATTCAAAGCGGGGTTACATACATACAAACAAGTACAATGACAACTGGCACAGAGGGAGAGAGTGCTCTGCCCGCGAGGGCTTACAATCTACATTAGAGGAGGAAAGAGATAGAAGGTGAGGGGCAGGCATGTTTGTGGGGTAGCACAGTGGTGGCAGGGTTATTGTAGGTTATAGACAATCCTGAAGAGATGGGTTTTCAGGTTGCTGGTAAAGGTGGAGAAGAGTCTGATGTGTTGGGGCAGTGAGGTCCAGAGTGTGGGGGAAGCACGGGAGAAGTCTTGGAGATGGGTGTTTGAGGAGCTAATTAGAGAAGAGCAGAGAAGAAGGTCCTGTGAGGAGAGGAGATTGCATGAGGGGAGAAATCTGGAGATTAAAGCAGAGAGTTACGGAGGGGAGAGTTTATGGAAAGCCTTGTAGGCCATGGTTAGTAATTTGAAATTAATTCGCTGGGCAATGGGTAGCCAGTGAAGGGATTGGCAGAGGGAAAAGGCAGAGGAGTAACGAGGAGAGAGGTGGATAAGACGGGCAGTAGAGTTGAGGATGGTTTGAAGGGGAGCAAGAGTGTTAGATGGAAGGCCACAGAGAGGGATTTTGCAGTATTCTAGGTATTAGATGACAAGGGCATGGACTAGCATTTTTGTAGTGTCAAAGTTGAGGAAAGAGCAATTATATCTGCAAAATGCCAGAATAATGAGAGAGAATTTTTATTACTTTCTGCAGAGTCAAAAGTTTACATACATTTCATCATTATTTGGTAGCACTGCCCTTAAACTCTATGAGTTGGGTCAAATGTTTTTGATATCCTTCCACAAGGTTCTCACAATAGTTGGTAGGAATTTTGCCCCATTCCTCCTGACAGAACTGGTGTAAGTGAGCCATGTTTGTCGGTCGCATTGCTCATACCTGCCTTTTCAACTTTGCCAATACATTTTCAATAGGATTGAGATCAGGGCTTTGTGATGGTCACTCCAAAACTTTGGCTTGGTTATCCTTAAGCCACTTTGTAACCAGATTGGCAGTATGCTTTGTGTTATTGTCCATTTGGAAGACCCATTTCCACTCAAGCTTTAACTTCCTGGCTGATGTCTTGAGATGTTGCTTCAGTATTGCTACATAATCTTCTTTCCTCAATGCCATCTAGTTTGTGAAGTGCACCAGTCCCTGCTACAGCAAAACAACCCCACAACATGATGCTGCCACCCTCGTGTTTCAATGTTGGGATGGTGATCTTTGGCTTCCAAGCTTCTCCCTTTTTCCTCTAAATGTAATGATGGTCATTATGGCCAAACAGTTCAATTTTAGTTTCATCAGTTTATAGAACATGTCTCCAAAAATACAGGTCTTTGTTCCTGTGTGCATTTGCAAATATTAATCTGTTTTATATGTTTCTTTTAGAGTAATGACTTCTTCCTGGCAGAGTGGCCTTTCAGCCCATGTTGATACAGTACTCGTTTCACTGTCGATAATGACACAATATTACCAGCTTCTGCTGGCATCTTCATAAGGTCTTTTGCTCTTGTTCTTGGGTTGATATGCACATGTCGCACCAAAGCACGTTCATCTTTGAGATACAGAACCCATTTACTTCCTGAATGGTATGATGGCTGGACATTCCAATCTTGTTTGTACTTGCATATAATTGTTTATACAGATGAACGAGGCACCTTCAGGTATCTGAAAAATGCACCCAAGGAGGTCCCAGACTTGTGCAAGTCCACAATTCTCTACAGTATATCATTACATACACCTTATAATACACCGCTCTCTCCATAGACAGTAATGGAACAGAGTAGCTCGCATTCTGATTGGCCGGCTGAGCCAAGCCCCCGTCCATTTGACCAATCATTTCACTTCTTCATTCCCTTTCTGTATTTTGAACTGTACCGCCTTTTCATTTGATTGGCTAGTACTATCCCATAGATTATAGTGGCTTTTTTGTCGCTCCTTCTCTGATTGGATGACTTCTGCTGACCAATGAAAGGATTGAGGAACATTTAAATTACTGTCTTTCCCGGCATTTTTCACGATTATAATTCGTGATGTAGCGCCGGTCACAGCGAGAAACGCATTGTTAGTGATTTTATTCTTGTTTCTTTTTAGAAGGTTTTAGCTCTTTTACAGAGTATGTTTTACACCTAATAAAAACCCTTTATTAATAATTACTCCACGCCTCACGGAGGTTGAATAGACGAGGTCCGGGGACCAAATTTTTTCTTCTGCATTCCACAATTCTCTTCCCGATATCTTGGATGATTTCTTTACACTTTCTCATGATGTTACACACAGAAGCAGTGCATTTCTGGTGTGCTTTAAAATACATCAGAAGCTTCCAAAGACATGACATCATCATATGGGCTGTCCCAAATAGTTTAAAGGCATAGTAATCCTAGTATATTTAAACTTTTGGACTTTGCAGAAAGTAATAAAAATGCATTAAAAATTCCCTCTCTATCATTATTCTAGCATTTGGCAAATATAGATAAT
>JAODAL010059696.1:7500-21331 GCA_025379985.1 Phyllomedusa bahiana
GGCATAAGATCTTAATCTTTCAAGACTTTTCGGCAGCAGTCACCGGCAAGCGGAGACTGTTTTCACCAATCTGTAAGCATTTGATGGAGAACAACAGGTTCCAGCTGCTGTACCCGGCCAAGCTAAAGGTGACCGTTGATGGACGTACACTGCACTTCACACATTCGGCTCAAGCAGAAGCGTACTTCCTCCGGGACAAACAACCCCCCAAAAAGATACCAACCGGGCCCATTTCTAATTTTTAAAAGCTTCTTTTGTTCACTTTTCACCTTGTTAAGTGTTTACTGCATATCGAAAATTGGTTTTGTTCTTTTTTCTTATTTTTCTTATTTTTCCCTTTCATTTAAACCCCCCCCCCCTTTTTTCCCCGAGGACACGGGGGACCAACTCAAATCTTCAAGCCCCCACCACCTGCCGCTGGGGGCAGGCCGTGGGCCCTTTGAAAAAACTTTTTATCTTACAGTCATTCACTTAGATGTGGGGTAGGATAAGTAACTCACATAGCAATGACACCTCCAACACTATTATACAACATCCTTTTTTTATTTTTATGGGAAAAAAAGGGGTTGAATACCCTAAAACGTAAAAGGTTTAAACCCCCATTTTTTGAAATTCCGCCCGGGTATTTGTTTCTTTCCCAAAAAACCCCCTGGGGGGGAGGGGGACGGGAATATGCTAAAAGCCCCCTGGATAACACATTGCGCTACAGCAAATAATTTCTCTAAAACGAGGGGGGTTGCTATCATCCTCAGCACCTCCTTGAGATACCAGATACTCGAGGGAAAGTGTGGGGTTTTAGGTAATTTTTGTATATGTCAGTTCAAATCAATGGGAACTAAATTAATACAAAACGTTTTTTTTTTCAAACTCCTTTAATTTTTTTCTATCCAAAAAACACCACCGACCCAATTATAGGTGGGGATTTTTAAAAACTGTGGTTTTTCCCGGATGGGAAAAATCATCTTCCTCCACACACGATAACCAGACCTCACAGAGTAATCTCCATCTCATGCGTTTAAACCAGGGGCCTAAATGATCCCTTTGGGGGGTTCCAACACAAATCAGGGAAAGGGTTTTCACCCATTTCTCTTCTGTCCATCACACCTCGACACGCATAGATTACTTTCTAATCGCTGACTCCCTGTTTCATTGTACAAAGGGCCCCCATTTTCGAGGGGATCTTAATTTTCAAAACCCTGCCCCCACCAGACTTTCAACTCTTGGGGGGAAACACCCAAGGAGTTTGCAGAAATTTGGGGTTTTCCCCCCTTTTGGCCCCAATCCACAGACTTCCATTCATACCTTAGGATGAACTGTGGAAACTTCCTAGACGACCACTCTAACTCTCCAGTAGACACCTCCCTGCTATGGCGCACCTCAAAAGTGGTTTATGAAAAGGCCATTTCAAAGGGCCCATGTTACATCCAAAATAAGGCCCCAAAGCCGAAAAACAACCCCCCTACGCAATGACTTATTGAAAGCTCACAAAGGATTCTTAGAATCCCCAGATGAGGACCACTGACAAGTTTATCTCAAAGCTAAACAACTCTTAGATGCACATACACTGGCACAAGCCAAATGACAATCTGAACTTACAAGAAACCATTTCTTCCGATGGGGAGGGAGGTCGGGAATGTTTTGGCTTCCCCTGGCCAAACCCATATACCAAAAAAAGATAGAAAGTTCGACACGCCTTTACGGGCCACTACAAAAAAAAGAAAAGACATAAAAGGGCTGGTGGGTTTACCTGCGGAGCAACGTCTCAGCAGCTGATTTGCGCCCACCCCCGAAGACATTCTCGGGCAGCTCCATGAGTGACAGAGGCCCAACCCACTCTGGACGGGGGGCGTGTGCCCAGCCAATGGGAGGACCAGGAGGCCGCCCCAATGGGGCTGCGGGCGATTCCGAAACCCCTTTTAAACCCCCTGAAGGTGATGCAGCGCCTTGATATTTCCTGGCCCTTTGTGTTTTTGTCTTTTGGGGTTTTTGTAGTTCCCTCCCCCCGGCTTGTTTACTTACCTCGGCTTGTCATCTGATTTTGACTTCTCTCCCGTCTTTTTTTTTTTTGGACCTGGGTTTGCTTACTTTTTTCTCCCCGGTTCGTTTTGTGGCTTGGCGTTTCCCATTTGTTATTGCCCCGGGACTGTCGGCCCTTTTTTCCTCCTGAGGGGCCCCAGCACTCTAGCACACGGGGAATGTCCCCCATTTGGGCGTCTGCTGCCTGGGGCGCAAGTCAAGAGGCAGGGACGTGGGGGTTCCATCAGGGCTCACGCTCCCCTTTACGTGACAGGACTCTTAGAGGCCCCTTATCTCATTTTTTTTCTAATTTATATAAAGGGAAAACCCCTATACTCCCCTTGCAACATGGGATCTCTTTCATGCGGCTCACCACTCCCATTGACAACAGAACAACAAGAGCAACATGCTGCCCTATAACTCCTAAGGAAATTAAGACCGACATCACCTCCTTAAAGGGCAAGAAGTCCCCTGGGGCCCGACGGGGTTTTCGGGGGAAAATTAAAAACTTCTCAAATCAGAACTTACCCCAATTTTAACGATGCTCCTCAATGACGTTTACAGAGACAACATCAATGTGGAGGGCTTCCAGGAGGCACGAACAATCGTGCTGCCCAAACCAGGCAGGGATTTGGAAGAGATTGGCTCATACAGCCCCATTTCATTATTAAACACTGACTCCAAGATCTTGGCATCCATCCTGGCTAAGAGACTCCAAAATTTCCTCCACCTCCTATTAACACCATCCCAACTATGCTTCGTTAGGGGCCGTCACTCTACAAAGGGTATTAGAACCGCAGTGGCGGCATCGGTGGCGGCACTAATAAACAAACACCCTACTACCATACTTCTCAGCTTAGATGCTGAGAAAGCATTTGATTCAGTCTCTTGGAAGTTCCTTAACACATCTCTCTGAGCTAGGAACTTTGGTGACATCTTCTTAAATTTTCTACAATATTTACAATCACATACAACTACATTCCTGACAATTAACAGTAACACTTCACCCCCCATACCCTTATTTAGGGGCGCCAGGCAAGGATGTCTTCTGTCGCCTATATTATTTGACTTAGCCCTGGATCCTTTCTTAAGGTATCTTCAGTCCTGGGATGGGTATCAGGGCATATCTATAGGCAGCGAGGAAATCAAACTCTCGGCTTTCTCCGATGACCTTTTACACTTCATCTCTAGACTGAAAAATAGCCTACGGAGACTACTTAAGAAAATAGAAGCCAATGGGGCTTTATTGGGGTTCAAGATAAATTCAGATAAGTCAGAGGCTCTATTACTGACGAGCCCACAGCGGCCCCTATGAACAAATACTTTCCCATGATGTTGGCAATCTCACTCTTTATCCTATTTAGGCATGCAAATAACTAGAAACCCATCTAAATTATACTCAACAAATCTTAATACATTTATGACCTTTCTTAATTATAAGCTAAACGCATGGTCGGGATTCACACTCTCTTTCATTGACAGGGCGAACCTTTTAAAATTAATCGTTTTTCCCAAACTATTATACCTGTTCCGAACCCTTCCTATGTCTATTTGACTGCGAGATGAAAGGCTTATTAACAAACTATTTAAAATGTTTATCTGGCAGAGTAAAAGAGCTAGAGTACCCCTAAACATATTACAGCAGCGCAGGTCCAATGGAGGTATTAATTTCCCAGATATTAAACTATATAATCTCTCAGCGAACCTATGCATACTGCAGGATTGGTTCTCAGGTAAGTTTGGGGTCACCCAGACAATTTTGTGTTTTCCCTGAAACTCATACTTTTATTTATCGAATGAGTTGCAAAATGAATAGAAATATAGTCCAGACATTGACAAGGTTAGAAATAATGATTTTTATTTGAAATAATAATTTTATACTTCAGACTTTGCTTTCGTCAAAGAATGCTCCCTTTGCAGCAATTACAGCATTGCAGACCTTTGGCATTCTAGCTGATAATTTGCTGAGGTAATCTGGAGAAATTTTACCCCATGCTTCCAGAAGCCCCTCCCACGAGTTGGATTGGCTTGATGGACACTTTTTGCAAACCATATGGTCAAGCTACTCCCACATGCCGTGAACAAGGGCCATGTAGTAGCGCCCGAAACGCGTAGGCTATGTGGATATAGCCAATATTGTCCCTCTGTGCTATGTCATTTTGAAGGTGTGTATACAATAAACATTTTTCCAGTTTTTTGCACGAATTGCTGGATCACGTTTTTCTTCTGAAGTGCTCACATTTGGTCCTGTGGTCGAGGATTCTTGGATCCATGCAGCAGTGCAGACTGGAGTTAAGGGAAAAGCAGATCAGGTAAAGCAATCGCCGCATTGGAGGTGAGCCAAACTCTGAACTGTGTTTATTTGATAATAAAGCGCTCCCACAACAGCTCAATGGGGTTGAGATCTGGTGACTGCGCAGGCCACTCCATTACAGATAGAACACCAGCTGCCTGCTTCTTCCCTAAATAGTTCTTGCATAATTTAGAGGTGTGCTTTGGGTCATTGTCCTGTTGCAGGATGAAATTGGCTCCAATCAAGTGCTGTTCACAGGGTATGGCATGGCATTGCAAAATGGAGTAATAACTTTCCTTATTCAAAATCCCTTTTACCTTGTAAAAATCTCCCACTTTACCAGCACCAAAACCACCCCAGGCATTAACATTACTTCCACCATGCTTGACAGATGGCATCAGGCACTCTTCCAGCATCTTTTCAGTTGTTCTGCGTCTCACAAATGTTCTTCTGTGTGATCCAAACAACTCAAACTTTGATTCGTCTGTTCATAACTCTTTTCCCAATCTTCCTCTGTCCAATGTCTGTGTTCTTTAGCCCATATTAAACTTTTCCTTTATTAGCCAGTCTCGAATATGGCTTTTTCTTTGCCACTCTGCCCTGAAGGCAAGCACCCTGGAGTCGCCTCTTCACTGTAGACGTTGACACTGGTGTTTTGCGGGTACTATTTAATGAAGCTGCCAGTTGAGGACCTGTGAGGCGTCGATTTCTCAAACTAGAGACTCTAATGTACTTGCCCTGTTGCTCAAACTTCTCTTTCTACTCTGCTTAGAGCCTGTTTGTGCTCTCCTCTGAAGGGAGTAGTACACACCGTTGAAGGAAATCTTCAGTTTCTTGGCAATTTATCGCATGGAATAGCCTTCATCTCTCAGCACAAGAATAGACTTTTGAGTTTCACATGAAAGTTCTCCTTTTTCTGGCCATTTTTCGAGTTTGAATTGAACAACAAATGTAATGCTCCAGGATTCTCATAGCTCAAAGGGAAGGTAGTTTTTTTTAGCTTCTCTACTCAGCCAAAAAAACTGGTTTTCAGCGTGCTAAATACTTGCATAAGGGTTTTCAAGGGTGTCAAAATATCCAATAGCTTTATACACAGTTGCAAAAACAATGTACCATTCAGAACACTGGAGTGATGGTTGTTAGAAATGGGCCTCTATTACCTATGTAGATTATTGCATTAACAACCCAGACACCCTGTTTGCAGCCCCCCCCGCCCCCCACCCCCCCCCCCCCCCCCCCCCCCCCTCAGCCAATACGTCCCCCCTCCCCACCCTCCAACCCCACTTAATATCACAACTTCCCAGCACCCCCCCAAACCCCACTCACCCCACCACCCCCCCAACACACCCCCCCCCCCCACCCAACCCCCCCCCCATCCCCCCCCCCCACAAACACCCACCCAACAAACCCACACCCCCCCCACCCCCCAACCACCCCACCACCCCAATCTCGCCCCAACACCCCTCAACCACTAAACTACTTACCTACCATATCCAAAACCCCCCACACCCCCACGCAATTTACTGTGCACCACCTCCTCCCCCCCACAACCAAATCCCACCACTGCAATACCGACACCCTACCTCCCCCCAACCTATGACCAAAACAACCTACCCCCCCCCCCCACCACCAACCCCCAACCACAAAATACTGTTCGAAAAAACCACCCATCCCCTCGTTTCAAAAATAAAGAAACTTCTAAGTGACCCCAAACTTTTGAACAGTAGTGTATCCCTAATTAATCTCTTGTATCTGCCATTTAATGACCTCTCACCGGACGTGAAAGAAAATGTGGCGTCTGGCACGTAGGAAATTTCCTTTGTCAGAAGGGAACTCCTTGAGCCTTACTTTTATATGCAACCCTGCTTTTCAACTAAGCAGACCTCATCCCGTCTTTAGGCGGTGGTATTCTGGAGGGCTTAAAGCAGGGGTGTCAAACTCGTTTTCGCCGGGGGCCACATCGGCATCACGGCGTACCTTAAAGGGCCGACCTAATTTTAGAACTGTGTAAATGTAACTTCTCCTTAACAGTTAAGAGAGCTATTAAGGAGTAGGTTCATTTGTACAGGATTCCTGTTACAATCCAGCACTTGATGGTAGTAATCGGTAGATGGTGAGCCATGGCGGGAGGGCAGGCCCGATGGTGGAGGCCAGAGAGGAGGCAGGCCAGATGGTGGAGCCCACGAGGGGGAGGCAGGCCAGATGGTGAGAGGCCCAGAGGGGGAGGAAGGCCAGTGGTGGAGGCCCGAGGGGAGGCAGGCCAGATGGTGGAAGGCCCAGAAGAGGGGCAGGCCACCAGATGGTGGAGGCCCAGAGAGGGAGGCAGGCCAGATGTGGAGGCCCACCGAGGGAGGCAGGCCAGATGGTGGTGGCCCAATGGGGGAGGCAGAGGACAGATGGTGGAGGCCAAGGGGTGAGGCAGGCCAGATGTGTGTGTGGACCCACAGAGGGAGGGCAGGCAGCATGGTGGAGGCCCAGAGGGGGAGGGCAGGCCAGATGGTGGGCCAGGGAGGGGGGGGGGCAGGCAGATTAGATGGTGGAGGCCTACAGAGGGGAAGAGGCCAGATCGGGTGGAGGCCCAGGGAGGGGGGCAGGCCAGAATGGTGGAGGCCCACAGAGGAGCAGGCCAGATGGTGGAGGCCGAGAGAGGGAGGCGGCCAGATGGTGGCGGCCCACAGAGGGAGGAAGGCCAGATGGTGGGAGGCCCAGCGGGGGAGGCAGGCCAGATGGTGGAGGCCCACAGAGGGACGGAGGCAGATTGGTGGTCTGGAGGACCAGGGGGGGAGGCAGGCCAGATGGTGGAGGGCCCAGAGGGGGAGGGCTGGCCAGATGGTTGGAGAGGCCAGAGGGGAAGATTAGGGGGGCTAGATGGTGGAGGCACAGGGAGGGGAGGGCAGGCCAGATGGTGGAGGGCCACGAGGGAGGCAGGCCAGATGGTGGTGGGCACCAGCGGGGGGAGGCAGGCCAGATGGTGGAAGCCAGAGGGGAGGGCAGGGCCAGATTTGGTGGAGGGCCCAGGGGGGAGGCAGGTCCAGATGGTGGAGGCACGAGGGGGAGCAGGCCAGATGGTGGAGGCCAGAGGGGAGATAGGGGGCTAGATGGTGGAGGCCCAGGGAGGGGAAGTCGGCTAACTAGTAAGACCTGGGGTGGGGGTTAGAGGACTTAAAACTGGTTAAGGCCCCCAGTAGTGAAGCATCTTACCAGCTCAGTAAACGGTCCTCCGAGGAGCAGGAATCTTCTGGTCAGGTAGGAAGCTCCTCAGTACTAGCGTTCCTGCCAGGCCTGCAGGGGGTGGGGCCGGTGCACTGAGCAGGCGGATCCAGGCAGTCTGTGGTCTTCGACTGTGCACAGAGCTGCCGGCCCCGCCCCCTGAGCTCACTGAGCAACAAGTGCCGGGCCGCATAACACAAGGCAACGGGCCGGATTCGGCCCGCGGGCCTTGTGTTTGACACCTGTGGCTTAGAGTCATGGGTGACCTGGTAGACTTCCAGGAGAGGAAAAACACTTTCAATCAAACTTGTCTCAAATATAATTTTGTATCACCACACCCCTTCCACTTTCTGAAAATCCAGAATTATCCGCCAGTGTGGTGAGACGACTAAGAAACACAAATTGGAACAACACTATACTAGAAAAACTAACGAGTATTCCAAATGCCCAGGGCCACGTCTCCAGTTTCCATGTCTTTCTTAGTTCGCCACTTAATTATGAGAACAGAGCACAGGGTTTAAACCGGTGGAGGGAGGACACGCCACACATAGCTGTGGGGGACATGCTTGAGGTCACCCTAAGAGCATCCAAGTATATCTCTAGTGTCACCAGTTCGTTATAACCCACACCAAATCAAACATTTTCTTAACTCCCCAATGGGCTATTTTTGGCATTCTTCAAGATTCAGAGCTGCAAACTTCCCAGCACACCAAAAGATTAATCATTTATATGTATGCAGCGGTGCGGAAAACTATGCTCTAAGCCTGGATACTATATTTACTATTTTGCCATAGGCAAACTTAAACTCTATCAGTTCTCTATCTGATTAGTAACACTAAATACGTAACTTTTATTATATATCTAACTACTTCTCCTCTATACACACTATTTAAAACCTGATCTCTATCTCATATTTTTTAACAATTTTTGTTCTGAAAGAGGGATTAACTCCCTTTCTATCATCAATTCTGGTGGAACCCCACCTATATTAACAGGGAGAGCCTTATATCTATAGCAAAGTACTAGCTTTCAGTAATGACTTGCCACAACAAACACCTCAGCCCTGACTGTGATGGGCTACGTCTCACTTCTCTCATATTATCTGCAACTGCGTGCTCTCACCTGAATGAAACCTAAGCAGAATGGTATCAACATTTACACAGCCCATTGCCATCTTTGTCATTTTCCCATAAGACCTTCTCTTCAATATCTAATTATTTGGCATATTTTTGGGATTATAAACTCAACTGTACAAGAGACCACTGTCATATTTATCTTCCCATTAAGCACTTCTACTATGTAATGTAATATTCATATCCATTCCAATTGAGCTGCAGGCCCCATTAAATACATTGTTCCACTGCATTGTTATAGTTATTGTCTCAAGACATATTTATATAACTTACATTCTATTTCTCATGTATATATTCATACTAGTTTAATACATACTGTAGCTCTATGGCTAGCCCTCGATTCCATCCCACAGTCTGACCTCACAATTCCCCATTGAAGATTCTCTCCTACGGCTCATCAGATAGCCATTCAATCCACCATGTTCTCAATCGGAGCATGTAAGATACTACCAGTTATCCTCATAATGCCACCGCTCAGCTGCATCCGCTCGCATAGACCAGCGCCGCAAGCCAGGAAACAATAAATCTCTACATTTACAGAGTACAACATGTATAGTCCCTTGCAAAAGCCAAGGTATACATGCTCCCTAATTTGTTAAAATAGAAAACCGGGCTCAGTGATGAATATCTGTCATCATTAAGGATCCCAGGGGACAATGAGGAAAAACGTGTAGAGGACAATAAGGGGGATGAGGAGAGGGGAGGGGGGAAGGGGCGCGAGGGGAGAGGAAGGGGACATGGGGGGAAATAACAAAACAAAAAAAACCACATATATGAACTCTGATGCTTCCATAGTCATATATGTCTACTGTGCTATATCCACTTGCCCCGTTCATAATACATTTATCATGTTTCTTCAAAAATTATATTTAGGGAATCAGCAGATCAAATAAGTGCCGAAAATGTAAAGCCTTCAGTTAGGCCCTTTAGGTTTCGCGTCATATGTGATTTGAGTCTGTGTATCCATCTTGCCTCCTTCCCTGCAACAAAAACTAATCAATCGCCCTGTCTTTCCCCTAGCTTTTTCACAACATGTGCCCAAAATTTTAGCACCTCTATTTCGCATTGACTTCCTAAAATGTGTCTTGCTAGGGAGTGTTCACCTCTTGTTTTAATAGTACTCAAGATTGTTTCAAGATCGACGACGAAAACTCCTGTATGGTTTTTCCCACATAGATCTTGCGGGCAGGTACACATAGCCCCATAAAACCACCCTCTGCGTTTTACAATTGTTGAATTGTTTATCTCAAATATTCTCTTATCAATGGGATTAACAAATAAATTTTTGTTTTCCATATGAATGGACTGAAATGAACAGTTGCCACAGGGATATGAGCCTGACCTATATGAGAGACTGCAACCATGTTTTTTGTCATCTCCCTCAAAATGACTATTACAAATTCAATCCCTAAGATTTCTTCCTCTTCTATAAGTGACACTAGTGTATTAGGAAATCACCTCACAGAGGAATACTGGATCTGCTCAGAATGTGCCAATTGTCTTTAAAGTATAAGTCTCTCATTTCATTAGGCCTCTATCATCAAAGGTACCCATACAACGATTAAATCGTTTTTTTCTTTCTTCTTTTAATGATTAATAAGTGTCCTCTGCACTGGTCAAAGCCCTATTAAACGCCATTCCTCATACCATTTTTTTAGGCTAACCCTTGCCTGAAAAACGTGCATTTAACTTTATACATTCTTCATTGAAATCTCTATGTAGAACAATTTTCTACGAGCCCTAAGAATTGGCCTATTGGAAATCCCTTTTTTTGTGAAGGTGGATCCAACTAGGTAAGAAATGTAACAAAACTATGGTGAGCCGTATTTTTCCGAATTATCAGTTGTCTGAATCTGTTATTTTCATCAACATAATTTCAAGATCCAAAAAATTAATTTTCTCACGATGAATTTCAAATGAGGAATTTCATCCCAATTTCATTATCATTAAGCTCTAGATACAAAAATCCATGAATAATTTTTCACTACCATCCAAAAATTGACTATTCATCAATAAACCGCCCCCACATTAAAATCCGATATGTGATTATTTCAAGGTGTTCAGAAAAATCTATAGCATCCTCCCTCCAACCTAAAAAATAGTATTACAAAAATTGGTGCACAGGACAGTTCCCATGGCGGTGTCCTGTTATCTGGTGATAAAAAGGGGTGCCATCAAACAAAAAATAGTTATGTGGTCAAAACAAAATCCAATAGCTGTAAAACATAAATCTTGTGTTCCGTAAATTGTGTACCTATTGTGTTCAAAATAACACGTTGATTGACTTTAAGGCCCAGGTCAGTCTGATGTTTACTGTATATAGGGCTTCTACGTCTAAACTAGCTAAGAATATAGAAGTGTACTCTCTCTCACCACTAGATCGTTAATTGCTCAACACAGTGTCCTTCGTATCTTTAGATATGAAGAAGGCAGTGACAAAGGGCATCGTATACGATCCAACATACTTGATGGGTCCTTGTGTTAAATTGTTTCTAACTGAGAACTATCGGTCTTCCTGGTTATTGGAACACACCTCTTTATGCACTTTGGTTAATGCATGTGATAACGGTAGCAATAGTAGGATTCACATTTTAGCATAAATTTCTTCTCCTTCCTCAGTAATTATTTTTTTTCTCATTCCAATTCAAAAATCCTTTTCAATTCCTTCAGATACTCATTGGTTGGGCTTTTGGAGCTTATCATATGTTTCTGATTCACCAGGTATTCTCACAACCAATCGCTCTATCAGTCATTTTATTTAAGATGGACAATTATTCTCCACCCTTGTCTATGGTTTGATTACGATCTCCCTGTTTGATTTGTAGTTCTGTCAATAGTACTTCTTCCTCCCATTTTAAATTTAAAAGAAGATGGTTCGATTTTGTCGTCTGTGTTGTAGTTTCTTTATGTTCTTGGTTACTACTTCACAAAGTATACAATAATTATATGTGATATCGGAGGTGTATCCTAGATTTTGGCTTCAAATTGTCCAAAGGTATATCTAGATTATGGGGTCTCCTTCACCTTCCAACCTGCAAATTGTTCAGATCACCAATGTTTTTTCTTCTCTAGTTTCCCTACAGGTTTGTTCATCATTACTTTTCATTTATGATATTTATGCAAATAACCAACTTTTAAGAAAAAGATTAATATTTTTACCCATACAGACATTCATTAAATTTGGGGATGGGAGCCATAGTGGACGTAAGACCGTATGGACAAATCCACCTGTTTTTGTTTTGCGTTAATCTTGATGAGGATGTAGTTAACACTTGTAGTGCTCCATCCTTTGTTAATTTCTGATGGATTCCCCTTCTTCCGATCCCTCAAGAGAATCCTTGGTGGTTCTAAAAAAGTGATGTATTTGCGTTGAGATTGAGTTTGCGCTGTGTTCATAACCTGTCCATTTCCTGCCACTGTTGGTATTTGTATTGCCATTTAAAATCATTGCCTGTGTCTCCCCAATATGTGTGATATTAGATCACAGGAAGCAGAAGGGACAATGAGAAGTGAAGTGGACGATCAATAAGCCCATCACGTCGAGGGATGAGGTGTTTGTTGGTGAGTGCATTGGCACGGGCGATTACGGTAAGATGGGGCGCAAGCCGTTATGGAGATAGGAATTGACTGAAGGTTGTTGGCTCATGTGAGCATTGGTGGCAGCTTTTAGCATGGACCATGTTATAGTGTCGCGCTCGCGTGGATGGGGGAGTGAGGCTTTATGTGGATTCTCTGATGGCTAATTGGTGAGCACTTAGTGTTGTTGCGATTTTTATCGACAATGTTGAAATCGGCAAGGTTTTTATGGTGATCGAAATTTCCAGTTCATTCGATAATTTTGGTTAAAATCGGTGCATCATATATTATAGATCGCGCCTTTTTGGCGCTGTCCTGTAATTTTGGTGGCCAGCAAATGAGTTCACAGATAGTGCAGGGTGAGGATGTGTGTGCGCGTATGACTGGATGGGTATGGTTGCGATTGGCTGGAAATATCATCATGACCCGTTTTACATAGAAACAGCGTTTCCTGTTTCGCCTCAGTGTCTTCAGCGTCTCATAGGGATAGGACCTGCGCTCTGCTGTGGCCAAACAGCTAGGAAAAATTGGGGGGGGGTCTATTTCTGCCCCAGGGGCCCCCCAAACATTAGCTGTGTTTCCTTCCAATTTAGTTAGATTAGAGATTTTAAACATTTTATGCAGTTAGCTAGAAAATTTTAAAGCAGCATTTCCGCTTTTAATTTTCACGGGGGGGTTGGGGCGGGGGGGGGGGGGCCCCGCGGGGGGAAACACAGACAAGTTTCTATCTATAAAAAAAAACTGGATAAAGTTCCAAGACTTAGTGTAGACTTTGTAGGGGAATTTTTTAAATTTTATTAAACAGTTTGCAAATTGAAATTTTTCCCTGGATATTGGGCAGCCTAAAAACCTTTAATTGGATAAAACAAAATTTTTTAGAAATTGCAGGTCTCTTTGTTAGCTGCAAAACTCCACTTTTATTATCAGTTTACATTTCAGTTTGGTGTTCAATTTTACCCCTTTTCACCTGTGCTGTTGATATAAACCACCTTGCACTTAAAAATTTCAAACCGCCCTTTTTGTAGTCCCCGCACGGTTGTTTTTTTGCCAAAAAAAAACCGTTTTTATCGTCGAAAACATCACAGTTTCGTGTTTTTTGCTTTTGCGCCCCAGGGAAATGTTCTTGACGCAGCAAACTACCCTAAACTTAAAACAGCAAAATTTATATTCACCCCAGGGTGGGAATTTAAAGGTGCAAAAAAAAACGTTTATTTTATCAAAAACATTAAAAGTTACGTGTTTTTTGCTTTTTCGCACCCGCATGTTCATTGACGCAGCACCCCTTCGTAAATCTTAAAAAAAGCAATTCTATATTTACCACCCGGGTGAATTTTAAAGGTGCAAAAAATTTCCGTTTATTTTATTTAAAACATAACAGGGTTTGTGTTTTTTGACTTTTCGCACCCAGCACTGTTCATTGACGCAGTCTATGTAAAAACTTTAAAAAAACAAAATTTTATATTTTACCACAGGGTGAAATTGGGAAAAGGGGCAAAAAAATTTTCCCTTTATTTACCAAAAATAACAGATACTTTTTTTTTGGGCTTTTGCCCCCGTCCCGAAATTTTTTGGGGCAGACACCTTGCAGTTAAATTTGAAAACA
>JAODAL010059697.1:0-21330 GCA_025379985.1 Phyllomedusa bahiana
CTTTTTTCCCTGGCCTGCCCCGACCTCACACTGCTGCTATCTGCTGACTCACGGCCACAGCGACCCACTTGCTGGCTGCGCTGCTGCCTGACGCGCAAGTTGACGCCCTCTTCTCCTGACGATGATGAATCCCCTGCCTCACCCGGCTCCCAAGTGCAGTCGGCTACATCATCATCTATTTGTGTTTCATCGTCACTGCTGTCCTCATCATCGGTCTTGGTATGCCGAGGCTGACCTCTCACAACATGACCTCCCATGCCACTCTCCACATCTATACTTGGCCACCTACTGCAAGAAGCAGGGATATTGGCCCAATTTCTTCGCTGCCAAGTAGCTGTTGACTGCCATCCCTCAAATTGTTCATCCTCGCTATATAGTGGCGCTGAGCCCAGACCACATAGTAGATCTCTGGCTGAGGGAACCGGATGGGACAGAGTGGGCTGAGGACAGGTGAGGGCCGCTGACCCACCTTCCCGGGCCATGCTAACTAAGGGTTGTGTCTGAGGTTCCCACCGACTCTTGGCTGGGGTTGTCAGATGTCATCTGGGAGGAAGAGGATGACCTACTCAAACAATCAAGATCCCTTGGGTTGCTGAACAACACACGGCCGCTAGATGACAGCGGCAGTTGTGGCCTCACCGAGTGACCCCTGCTGCAACGTCCCCTTGCTGTGCTGCGACCTGGGCCTGTTCCAGGAATGTTTTTGGCACTGCCACTCGCAGGTGAAGCGCCTGCCACCTCTCTGTCTGACATACTGTTTGTTCTAAAATGTACAGACACTGTTTGATGATGATATCTGTATATGATAAATATACACACTGTTTTTGACTCCAAATGAACCAAGTAACAAGCTTGGGTAACCCTTGGATATAAATTGCGCTCCACAAATGGCCAGGAAAAATTTACTTGTATGTGCCGTTTAAAAACACTGTGTGTTTTACTAAATGTAAAAGCACAAACAGGCTTAATTAACCTTCGGACATGAATTAGGCTACAGGAAAAATGTATATATTTGGCGTTGAAAAAGAAGGTTTATTTTTGTCAGCACACCAGCAAAACAACGCTTAATTAACCCCTGGATGTAAATTGCTCCAAAGAATTGAGCCGCACAAAATATTAGCTTTGTAGCGTGTTACAATTGCGTGTTTTCTACGCCACACAACAAGATATACATTTGTAATTAACCTTTGGTTGTTAATTAGTATTAAGGAAAAATTTATATATTTTGGCGTTGAAAAAGACAGTTTATTTTTGTCAGCACACCAGCAAAACAACGCTTAATTAACCCCTGGATGTAAATTGCGCCAAAGAAATGACCCGCACAAAATCGTAGCTTTGTAGCGTGTTACAATTGCGTTTTTTCTACGCCACACAACAAGAGATACAGTTGTAATTAACCTTTGCTTGTGAATTAGGCTACAGGAAAAATTTATATATTTTGGCGTTGAAAAAGACGATTTATTTTTGTCAGCACACCAGCAAAACAACGCTTAATTAACCCCTGGATGTAAATTGCGCCAAAGAATTGAGCCGCACAAACTAGACGGTATGTAGCGAGTTACAATTGCGTCTTTTCTACGCCACACAACAAGAGAATTATTTTTAAAAATAAACATTGTAATTAACCTTTGCATGGTGTGAATTAGCTACAGGAAAAATTTATATATTTTGGCGATGAAAAATACGGTTATTTTTTGTCATCACACAGCAAAACAACGCTTAATTAACCCCTGATGTAAATTGGCGCCAAATAATTGAGCCGCACAAAATAGTAGCTCTTGTTAGCGTGTTAAAATTGCGTGTTTTCCTACGCCACACAACAAGAGATACAGTTTAATTAACCTTGCTTGTGAATTAGGCTTACAGGAAACAATTTAAATTTTTGGCGTTGAAAAGACGTTTCTTGGGTCAGCACACCAGCAAAATCAACGCCTAATTAACCCCTGATGTAAATTGCACTATAGAATGAGCAGCCCAAAAATGAAGTTGGTATTTGTATTGATAAAAAACGCTGTTTTTTTTTAAATGAATACAACAGGAACTGGCTTAGAATCTCCACTTGATATTGAATTGTATATGCAGCTGCAGTGGACTCACACAGGATTTCAGTTCCAATATCCCAAAAAAATTAAAAATAGAACATTAAGAGAAACATTCACTGAACAAGGCTGAGACACCACACAGAAATCGCAATATAAAAAATCAATTCTTAATAAGAGTATCAGCATCGGCTAGCACTTCCCTGATGAGCACCGTGAAGGATTGGTGAGCTCCCGCGTCGCGCCCTGGCTTATTAGGTGCGGTGACGTCACAGAATCCCCGCCGGTCCTCTGATTGGCTTTCATCTATGCACAGTCATGCAAGGCTATGCCCTTTCTTCCTCCCAGAGTGCTTTGCCCCTGTAAGCGCCATGTGCTCGCATCCATTTTATCAATCAAAAGCACACACATCGTTTCACGGCCTAATTAACCCCAAAGTTCGACTTCGTTCCGAACCGAAGTTTTTCCTGAAATTCTAAACGAATTCCACTTCGTTAGAATCAATTCGCCCATCTCTAGTTATTGTTCATATTCTCTGGAAATATATATAGAAGCAAGAAACAAAGCAGCACTTCCTTGGAATTGCCAGTAAGAGGAAAACAAAAGACAAAATGGGTGCCAGCAGCGACAGCTCCGATATACGAGCTCCAAGATATAAAACAAAGAAAAATCCACGGCACTCCTCAAAGAATTTCAAGAAAAAGAGTGGTTTATTCCCCCATGCCAAATAATCGACAATTCAGCTTCCTCACAGACCCTTTGTCAAGCAGTATTACATGTGACAATGAACCATATATATGAAGTTAACAATTAGTACAACCAATAATTAATCACATCAAACATTGATCATAATACAACATCTGTATAATTAATGGAAATAAATATAAGTACATCTAAACATACTCATGTGACTTCTAACGTGCATAATGTAAACACAACCATGATTCTACTATTTACTGTAGAGATATTGACACAATTACATAATTACAGTGTTATAAGGAGGCGGGGAACGGAAATAGACTCACACTTTGTTGTAGGTATGAATCCAAACAACGGCGTCCTGTAATGCTAATTGCGCATGCCCAGCATGACGATAGTGATTGGTTAAAAAATAACCATAGTTACGAGACGCTACTATCTCCCGGACCGCAGTGCGCATGCGTACTGCGCACTGAGATAGAAATAAAGATACGGCACAATATATAGCAATCTGAAAGAGCAATACATAAAAGGGCACACTGCTAAGAGAGCCTAACGCCACTCGGCCAAGTAATTGGAAAGAGCTCATGTAGTGATCAATTCCAGATGGGAAAGACAGCCACCGTGCCTCAAGACGCATGGCAGTAATCAGTCTACAGTATGGATCGAGCTGCTAAGCTTCACCACTCTCCCTGCTTCCAGTAGTAGCGAGCTCCAGCGCCCAATCTAGTGCTCAAACTCAGACATCCCTATATACAATAGACATAGTTTGAAGCGTGCCTACTAAGATATCAATATAGTCATTAATTCAATAGAAAACAGTGTACTCCAACACCTAATAAATAGTATAAATGACATAATATAATGGGCAGGCAAAGCACAAACATAGGACAATAATAATACAAAGATCAGGTGAGTCAATTTGTCCCAGTCTCCCTGTACAAGTCCAAAACATGATAATCTGAAAAATAAAGAAAAAAAATTAAGAATATATCTTAAAAAAAAATCACATTTACATGAACGATGCAGATAAAACTACAGATAACATTATCTTCTAATTTTACAAGAGATGGTAAAATCCACATTCAATCTATTAGGTCTAAGTGTGTTTAACGGGAAAATCCATTCTAATTCATGTTTTTTTTAGTAATGTTAAACAATCACCTCCCCTTCTGGGCATTGGTACATGATTAGAAGAATAGGGCCCGTAATCGATTCTAACGAAGTGGAATTCGTTTAGAATTTCAGAAAAAACTTCGGTTTCTGTAACGAAATCGAACTTGGGTGATTCGCGGAACGAAGAGGTGCTTTTCATTGATAAAATGGCTGCGAGCACATGGAGTTACATGGGGCAAAGCAACTCTTGGTAGGAAGAAGGGCATAGCCTGCCATGACATGTGCAGAGATGAAGCCAATCAGAGACCGCGGGATTCTGTGACGTCACCGTACTATATAAGACCGAGCGCGCCCGGCAGGAGCTCACACTCCCCTCACTGTACGACAGTGAAGGTGCTGCTGCGGGTTGATAGCGCTTTCCTGAAGAACTGATTTTCCAACAGCGATTTTTGTTGGGGTTCTCAGCTGGTCTCAGAGACCTGTCTCCTGACTGTTCTATTTCTGATTTTTGGGTATTGGATCTGAAATCCATGGCGTCCACTGCAGCTGCATATACATTTCAATATCCAAGTGGGATCCTACAGCCATTCCTGTTGTATTCATTAAAGAAACACAGCGTTTTAACAATACAAATACCACTTCATTTTTTGGCTGCTCATTCTATTGCGCATTACATCCAGGGTATAATTAAGCGTTGTTTTGCTGGTGTGCTGACAAAATAAACCGTCTTTTTCTAAACGCCAAAATATATATATTTTTTTTTTAACCTAATTCACAAGCAAAGGTTAAAAACAATTTTATCTCTTTTGTGTGGCGTAGAAAATACACCGATTGTAGACACGCTACAAAGAGACTAACTAGTTTGTTGGTGGGCTCAATTCTATTGCGCAATTTTCATACTGGGGTTAATTAATCTTTGTTTTGGCTGCTGTGGCTGACAAAAATAAACCGTCTTTTTCCAAACACCGAAATATATACATTTTCTGTAAGCATAATTCACAAGCGAAGGTTAATTAAGCCTGTTTTTGTGCTTTTACATTTAGTAAAACACACTAGTGCTTGTAAACGACACATACAAGTAAATTTTTCCTTGGCCATTTGTGGAGCGCAATTTTTTATATCCAAGGGGTTACCAAGCTTGTTAAATGGTTCATTTGGAGTCAAAAACAGGGTGTATATTTAATCATATATCAGGATAGCTCATCAACGTGTCTGTACATTTTTAGAACAAACAGTATGTCCCAGAAGAGAGGTGTCAGCTCTTGCAACTGCGAGTGGCAAGTGCAACAAAACATTTCTGAAACGGCCCAGGTTCGCAGCACAGCAATATGGGGACGTCTGCAGCAGGTGTCAATCGTGAGGCCACAACTGCCGCTGTCATCTAGCGGCCGTGTGTTGTTCTGCAACCCAAGGGTTCTGATTGGTTGACTAGGTCATCCTCTTCCTCCCAGATTACTCTGACAACCCCAAGCCAAGATCGGTGGGGAACCTCAGACACAACACTTAGATGGCATGGCCCGGTAGCGTGTCAGCGGCCCTCCACCTGTCCTCAGCCCGCCTCAGTCCATCCAGTTCCCTCAGCCAGGGATCTACTATGTGGGTCTGGGCTCAGCGCCATTTTTTTTTATTTATTATTTTTTTTTTTTTTTTTTTTTTTTTTGTTTATTTAATTTTTTTTTATTTTTTTTATTTTTGAATTTTTTATTTTTTTTTATTCATTTTTTTTTTTTATTATTTTCTCTTTTTTTTTTTTTTTTTTTTTCAATAAAGCGAGGATGAACAATTTGATGGAGGGCAGTCAGCAGCTACTTGCAGCGAAGAAATGGGCCAATATCCCCACTTTCTTGCAGTAGGAGATTTCCGGCAAAGTATAGATTGTGGAGAAGTGGCAATGGGAGGTCATGTGGTGAAGTCGCCTCGGCTTACCCCAAGACATGTGATGAGGACATCAGTGACCGATGAAACACAAATTAGAAGATGATGTAGCCGACCGCACTTGGAGCCGGGTGAAGCAAGGGGCTTCATCATCGAGTCAGGAGAAGAGGGCGTCAGCTTGCGCGTCAGCAGCGGCGTCAGCCACAGTGGGTTTGAGTGCCGTGAGTCACAGGGTAGCAGCAGTGTTAGGTCGGGGGCCCCAATCGCCACGGGTAGAAACGCCGCTTCGCAGGTCCAAGACAGTAGCGGCACAGGGGCTTCAGCGAGGGCACAGCGGCGACAGTAGTACACTCAGTGCGAAGCGTGGGCGGTAAAATCAGCTACTCGGCGGTGTGGCAGATCTTTGCTAAGACAACCGGAGGAGCCGCATATGGGTATATGTAAGAATCTGTGGCAAAAGTGAAGCGGTGGCCAGGGAGCTAAACGTTGGTCACAACGGCCCTGCGTCAACACATGCAGCGTCACCATCCGGTGGCCTGGGAGAAAACGTGGACTAGATGTGGTTTGTCCCATCCTGCCGTCTGCAGCAGCAGCTACGGCCAGGTGGCACGCATGCCATTTCAGCCAGTCAAGGCTCCACCACCTCCAGCAGTATGCAGCTTTTTCTCTTTGACATCCTCTCCCGGTCCGAGATTGCTCCTGCCCTCGCTACTCATCTGCGCGCAGCAGTCGTTCAGAGAGGCCGATTGTAAAAAGAGACAACAGTATGCGTCCCAACCATCCCTAAGGTGCAGCAGCTGACCGTGCTCCTGTCCAAGTTGTTGGTACTGCATTCCCTCCCTTTCCAAAATGGTGGACTCTGCACCATTCAGAGAACTAATGGGCTGTAGCGAGCCGAGATGGAGATTTCCCAAGCCGAAATTTCTTTTTCCAAAAAGGCAGTACCAGCACTTCATAATATGTAGAACAGAAAGTGGGTCAGCTCCTTGAGCTTATCGGTTTGTTCCAAGTACACACGGCAGCGCGGTCCGTCCTGAGCTGTAACTACGGTCAGGGCCAGTACTAGTCCCTTTAACCGGCCCACTGGGGTGAATGTGCTCCCTGCCAGGCACACCAACCACTTGACAGGAAGACGCCGCTTTCTCCTCCACGTAGTCAAACTGCTTGCTCCTGCCGCAACATTCCGCCCCCCTCCCCCACCACCACCACCATCTCAGCCTCTCACAATACTGCTCCTACATACCACATGTGTAAGGGCACAGCGGGGTCACGCAGTTCTACACCTAGCTTGCCTCGGCGAACGAAGTCACACAGGGGAGGAACTGCTCCGCGTTCATGCAGCAAGAAATCGAGGTGTGCTATCTCCGCGCCAACTGCAAATCGGAACCAGGTGGACGGACAAGGGGAGGATCATGGAGTCCTGCGCTGCACTGAGGAGGGATGGTCCCATCGCCCTGGCATGGCGCACGTGTTCAAGTCTGGTTTGTAAAAAGGTTCCTGAAGTCTTCCACCGATCTCAGAACATTCTGAAAATGGCCAGGAAACTGTGCATGCACTTTTATCCATTCGGTACAAAGCCAGAATCACCCTCCTCGAGTTGCTGCGTCAGAACAGCCTCCCCCAACACAACTTTGATATGCATGTTTCCACCCGCTGGAATTCCCAGCCTGCACATGTTTGACGACTGTATGAACAAGAAAGGCCATTAACGATTTTTTTGATGATCCAGCAACAAGTACTCCCCTGTGTAAACCTTTGATGTCACCAGTGGCAGCTCATGCGTGACACCTGCCGTTTGTTGAGGCCAATTCCGAGAGGCCAAGGTATTTGTCAGTCGCCGACTATACGGGATGAATAACTCATTCCACTAGCTTCATGTCCTGGAACAGATGCTGAAAAATCTGTTCTGGCAGGGGACTGGAGATGTGGCGACTACATCTCGTGGGCCGACATGAGTCCGGTGGGACTGAAATTGAGGAGGAGAGGAGGAGACATTGGAGCAGAAGCATTGTCTGGGGAAATGAGTTGATTTTCTACCCCGGTGACAATAGATGAGGAGCAGGATCAGCTGGAGGAGGTGGATAGATGAGGAAGACGAGGCAGAATGACTCCACAAGCACCGTGGCAGTATACAGTGGAAATGGGGGGAGGCAGGGAGCCCCTCGAGTCACTTGTGCAGATGTCCCGCAGCATGCTTATTGCCTGCTAGTGACATCCGAATAGTCAGCATCCGGCAGAGGATGACTTCTGGCTCACCACCCTATTGGACCCTCCGCTAACGGTCCAAATGGGAGCCTTTTTTCCCAGCTATTGAGAGGGGAATACAAACACCAAATACTATAGGGAAATCCTCCGTAAGCTGTTGGCCGCTGCCTTTAAATGTGCGGGCATCGTCCCTCCTCTGACATGTCTGACCGGGTGGTTCCTCAGCGCTCACTTACGACTGCCGCCGGCTGCTGGGGGAAGGTGGGGGGTTAGGAGCTGTACCAGCTCCATCAGCAAGTAACCTAAGTCTGGAGTCACTAATGAGCAGCTTCCTTCACCCGCCAGTGAGGAGGGCAATTCACCAGCAGCAGCAGCAGCAGGACATGGAGCAATCCTGGAACCAACAGGTTTGGCCGTACTTGGACAGCACTCTGCCACCCCAGTTAGAAATCGCTGGACTACTGGGCAGCCAAAACTGGATGTGGTGGCCGCAACTTGCCGAGTTTTGCAGTGGAAGAAGCTTCCTGCCCGGCCAGTAGTTGTGGCATTCAGAGCGGGTGTTCAGTGCGGCGGGGGCCATCTTTACCCCAAGGAGAACCCGCATGTCCACGGGGAAATGTGAACGACTGACCTTTGTCAAGATGATCAGGCATGATCCGCCCAGGATGTCCACACACCAATGCCTTAGCGCATCTGGGGTTCAAACTACCTGCCTCACCCTATTCCTGAATGCCGCCACCCGCCTGAATGCGACACATCTGCTGATAGTTTTCTCCATCCTGCCTACCACCCCCGATTATCCAGTGGACTTGTATTGTTGCACACCCACCTCAAACCACTCTGTCATTGTGCCCACTCTATGTGCTAATGCTGCTGCTGCTGTTGCTTTGCCGTGACATCCACAATGTGTCAATTGTGCCACTCTGCGGCCTGGTACTGTTTGCACCTTCCAGAATTTCATAGATCCACTCTCTACCTCGATGCTGTTTGCCCCTGCATCACCTCCACTCTCTGTCATTGTGCCAACTGCCTGACCTCATGCAGCTGGCGCCGTGCCCTCCGCCTCTCAGTCATTGTGCCGCTCTGTGCCTAATACATGTTGGCCACCTGCAGAATGTCATTGTGCCACTCCTCTGACCTCAATGCTGCTGCTGTTACTCCTGTTCTTCACTCCACACCTGTGTCATTTGTGCCACTGTCTGACCCTCAATGCTGCTGCCGGGCTGCTGCCGTTCCCTCCACGACTGTGCCTACTCCTGTTTTTGCCACCATCCAAAATTGTCATTGTGCCACTGTCTGACCTCATGCTGCTGATGTGGCTGCTGCCTGTGCCCGTCCACACTGTGTCATTGTGCCGACTGTCTGACCTTATTGCTGCTGCTGGTTGCTCCTGCGTGGCACTCCACACTGTGTCATTGTACCACCTTTGGCCTACACCTTTTTGCCAGCCTCCAGTATTTGTCATTGTGCCAAGCCTGGACCTTCATGCTGCTGCCAACCGTGACCTCCCACCTGTGTCATTGTTGCCACTCTGACGGCCTGGTACTGTTTTGCCACTTCCAGAAATGTCATTTGTGCCCACTGTCTGACCTCATGCTGCTGTGGCTTCCGCGCCGCAACCCCTCCACACACTGTCACTAATGTTTTGCCACCTGAGCCTCAGTTTGTTTTTTCCAGCTTTTGCTGCATGACTTTATAACGCTAACCGTTCCTGCTTCAGTTTTTTTGGTCAGTTTTTGCCCCCATACAGTGCCCAGGTCATTTTATAGTGAAGCCGATTCCTAAGAGCGGCGGCAGTCATGTGCGTTCATACTAAAAACAACTACTGTTTGAAACCAAACAAGCTTCCCCTGTGCTGCATATTTAAGCATCGGCACAACGTTCTACAGACACCCTGCAGGCTCTGGGCAGCCTGGAAATAGCTGTTTTTGTAAGGTGATTCGTGCCGACGGAATTCGGACCGAAACGAACTTGGACGGCAACTTCGGCGAAGTGACCGAACCGAAGTTTAGAGAAATTCGGCCATCTCTATACATGATCTATAATCACGAATTTAAGGTCAGTATGACCAAAATCCGAAATTTTTTTAGAAACAGGTAAATCCTGACGTTTTCTTGTGAATCGTATGCCTATGGTTATTGAGATGTGTGTGTCACGGTCTGTGCCGCGTTCCTGTCCTTCGCTGCGGCCTCTGCTGTCGCCGGAAGCGATGTGCGTTCCTGATTGCCGCTGCTTGCCAGCCGCGGTTGCTGTGCGGCTTTTCCCCGTGCTCGGCCATGCTGCACCTCCACTTGGCTGCTTGCCTAATTCTTGTAGCTCTATAGAGGGCGTCCGGCCGCATCTTCCCCTTTCCTTATTCGCACAGTGTGCCAGCGGGGTGGGCCTTCCTCTTCCAATCCCCTTCCACCTGTGGGTTTATAAGCCTCTCCTCTTCAACACTCCCTGGGTCCTGATCCTTGTTGTGTTATGTTGTCTCATGAGTAGTCTGTTGTTGCTGTGTTTGTCTTCTTGTTTTTTGTTAAAGGTCATGGTGTGCACCACAACTTTCTTTGTTTTTTTCCTTGTTGTATCCTCTATGTTTGGTTTAGTCTCCATTTTGTTTTCCATGATTCTGTCTGCATCTTTTGTCTGTGAGCTTTTTTCCATGTTATTGTCTTACTCCTAGCTTTGTCCCTGTTTCCATGTCCTGTTAGGTTTCCTCGCCTGTTCTCTGCCTGTGTTTGTGACCTGGTCATGCCTTGTTCCCTTGCCTAGTCCTAGCTTGATCTATGCTTGTTTCCTGTTTCTTGCCTTGTTTTGCTGCTGTGTTCTTGCCTTGGTTCCCTGTGCCTGAGTCCCTAAGATTAAGTCCCCTGGCTGTCTCTGTCATGTTCTTGGTCTTGTCCAGTCCAGTCTATGTTTTGTACCATTGCCTTCCATTTTAACCTTCTTGTTGGCATAATGTTTAGTCCTGACCCTTGTCTTTTCTGTACCTGCACATATCCACTCCTATCTGCTTTATCTGTGCCCTATCCTGGTTGGTGCCTACTTTGGCACTTCTGGCCGTCTGGTCAGCTGCCACAGCTGGGACGTGCTCTGAGGTAGCAATCCTGGTGGCTGAAGGGGTCAGCCAACCTTACCATTAAAGGCTCTGTGAAGATGCCCAACAGGCCACATAGTTACGACCCCCTCGAGCAAGCCGGCAAGTGGTCCAGTGGTCCCACAACCCGGCTTTAACCCTATCATCCGTTAAAGTAAGGATTCAGGCCATGGACTCCGCTGACATTCTTGCCCTCTGCTTTCTTGGTTTATGTGCAGGTCTGGTTTGTGGCAGATCCCTTTTTGTGTGTGGGAGTGTTTTTTCTTTTTCCCTTTTGCAGGTCTTTCATGGTTCGCCCAGAGTGTCAGTATCCCTGTACCGCTGGCTCATGGTTCGCCCAGAGTGTCAGTATCCCTGTAGCGCTGGCTCATGGTTCGCCCAGAGTGTCAGTATCCCTGTAGCGCTGGCTCATGGTTCACCCAGAGTGTCAGTATCCCTGTACCGCTGCCTCATGGTTCGCCCAGAGTGTCAGTATCCCTGTACCGCTGGCTCATGGTTCACCCACAGTGTCAGTATCCCTGTCCGCTAGCTCATGGTCCAGCCCAGAGCGTCCATTTGGCCTAGCTCATGGTCCAGCCAAGAGCGTCCATTTGGCCTAGCTCATGGTCCAGGCCCAGAGCGTCTGTTTGGCCTAGCTCATGGTCCGGCCCAGAGCGCCGTTTGTTGAGGCCTAGCTCATGGTCCCGCCCAGAAGCGTCCTTGTGGCCTACACATGGTCCCGCCAGCAGCGTCCAAGTGGCCTAGCTTCTGTTCCCGCCCAACGAGCGTCTGTGTGGGCTAGCTCAAGGTCCCCGCCAAGAAGCGACCGTTGCCAGCTCATCGGTCTCTCGCCCAGATCGTCGTTGCTAGCTCATGGTCCCGCCCAGAGCGTCCGTGGCCTAGCTCATGGTCCCGCCCAGAGTCCCCCCCCATTCTGCCTAGTGCCCTGTTTGTTCCTCCTGTGCACCTCCATTTCCTAGGTATTCCCAGTACTGGCTATGTTGCCTGTAGTTTGGTTTTGGGGTTGCCCCCGGAGAAGGTTTCGGGCCCCAGACCTATGTGGGATTTCCTTTTTGTTGGATTGGAGGAGGGGGCTTAAAGAGGGGGGTACTGTCACGGTCCGTGCCGCGTTCCTGTCCTTCACTGCGGCCTCTGCTGTCACCGTGTGCGTTCCTGATGCCGCTGCTTGCCGCCTGCGGTCGCTGTGCGGCTTTTCCCGTGCTGCGATGCTGCTCCTTCCATCTTGCTGCTGCCCGATTCCTTGTAGCTCTATAGAGGGCGGCGGCCACATCTTCCCTTCCTTTATTACCACAAGTGTGGCAGCGGGGTTGGGCTTCCTCTTCCAATCCCCTTCCACCTTGGTTTAGAAGCCGCTCCTCTCAACAACTCCTGCCTGATCCTTGTTTGTGTTATGTTGTCTCGATTGTGTAGTCTTGTTGTTGTGTGTGTTCAGTAACCTTAGAGAGTTTTGGAGTCCGTATTGATTTCCCGTTTACCAGTCCGCTGGCTTACGTTCCGACCTTGCCTGTTTTTGCCGCCTGCCCTGACCGTCTTGTCTGGTCTCTGACCATGAACTCTCTGCGCCTTCCCTGACCTTCTGCCTGTCCTGACTACGCCTCTGGATTACGATTTTGTACCACTCTGTAACCCGGCCGCCATCGCAAGCAATTCACGTCAGGGGTAAGCGACCTGGTATGCCTCACTGCCGCAGCAAGTCTTCCCGCATTGTGGCGGCTCTGTGAAAACCGGGGGCCTACTTAGACTCTGGCTCCCCCTGGTGTGGCTTAACTGTCATCGCTTGCGGTGGTCCAGCGAATCCACCCCTGCATTACAGTGTGCACATGTCACATTTCGTCTCTCCAACATAGAGAAGATGACATGGACACCACAAAACATAGATTATCCATTCTGAGCAACATGTCATATAAAACTTAATTTTAGATTCTTTCTGAGTAATTGGATGAAAAAAACTTGTTCCCTTGTGCATATAGAAACAATTTACACAGCTAAGGCAGGGAAAACATCCTCGTCTGGTAATACCTGAGATAGTGGATTGAGTCACTGTTTTAGAGGCAACCATAGGGCTAACTAATTTATCCGGTAAATTTGGAGGTCTGCGATAAGAAGACAATGGAAGAGTTTGAAAATATTCAACATTAGGAAAACTATGCTGTATTATAGACCAATACTTTTTAATAATATTATTAATATCTGACTAGCCTCATTGAATCTTGTGACAAAAAACAAATGTTTAAGTCTCTCTTTCTTTTTGTGTTGAGAATTCTTGCAAACTTTCCATATTACGAACATTATTAGCATGATGGTTAAGTAGAGAGGGAGGATATCCCCTTTCCTTAAAGTCAATGACCATTAAATCCAGAGATTGTTCAAATACCTGATCTTCCTCATCTATTCTCCTTACCCTCAACATCTGACTGTGAGGAAGCGACTTAATCATGGCCTTGGGATGGAAAATTGGATAGTGTAACAAGTTTTTTTTGTCTGTTTGCTTAACATGTAGTTTAGTTGTCAAGCGATTGTTGTGGATAAAAACGTTTGTGTCAAGGAATTGGATATTAGTCTCAGAATATGTCAAAGTAAATTATAAATCGTCATCAATAGAATTAAGGTAAAGATGGAATGCCAATAATTCCTGAACTGTGCCAGTGCAAATAAGGAATACATTGTCTATGTAACAACAGCATCCCAGGACTTTCCTGAAATGGTGGGACACATAGACAAAGTCCTCCTGAAAGAATGTGACTAGTGATGAGCGATTACGTTGACTATCGTCATCGGGTCGATAGTCGATATCGGCAATTATCAAGAAACAGATTTCCGTAGTCGATAATAGATTATCGCTGGATGACTAGTGTTGAGCGATTTTTATCGAAATTTCCAGATCATGCGATAATTAAGGTTAAAATCTGAGCATCATCTATTAAGATCGCGCCTTTCTCGGCGCTTCCTGTCATTTTGGCAGCCAGCAAATCAGATTACAGAATAGAGCAGGGTGAGATTTGTGTGCAACCGTCATGACTGGGAGATGTGTAATGGTTGCATGGCTGGAAAAACACATACCTTCGTTTTACAAGAACAGGCGATTCCCTGTTTCAAGCCTCAGTGTCTCTCAGCGTCTCAGGATAGGACCTGCTGCTCTGCTGATGCCAAACAGCTCAGCGAAATTAGTCTATTTCTGCGACATAGAAACCTCTACTATTAGCTGTTGAGTCCTTCCAATTTAGTTTATATTAGAGATTATTGAAGATTCTATGTAGTTAGGTAGAGAATTTTAAAGAGAGCATCTACCGCTGTAAATTCACACGGCGGGGAGAGCGGAGGGTCCCCGCGAGCGAACACAACAAGCTCTATCTATAAAGAACACTGATAAAGTTCACCAAGACTTAGTGTAGACATGGTTAGTGGAAAATCTTTATTTTATTAACAGTTTGCTATTGAAATAGGTTCTGGATATTGGTCAGCCCTGAACTATATTGGTACACATCATTTCGTAGTAACTGCCAGTCTGCTTTGTTAGAGTGCAAAACTCCACTTTTACTTATCAGTATACATTCAGATATGTGTTTCATTTTAATTTTACCCATTACACCTGTGACTGTTGATAATATCCACCTTGCAGTTAAATTGCAATCCCGCAATCTTGTATGTCAGCACAGGTTGTTTTATTGCCAAAATACCGTGTATCGACGAAACATAACATTACGTGTTTTTGACTTTTGCGCACCCAGCATTTTTGGGGGGGGGGGGGGTTCATATACGCCGCAATACACCGTAAATCTTGAAACAACAATTCTAATATCACCACAGGTGAATTGAAAGGTGGCAAAGAAATACCGTGTAATCAAAACGAAAACATAACAGTTTACGGGTGTTTTTTTGACTTTTGCCGCACCCCAGCAATGTTCAGTGACGCAGCATTCACGTAAATCATTAAAACAGCAATTCTATATCACCACAGTGAATTGAAATGTGCAAAAAATACCGTTTATTATACCAAAACATAACAGATACGTGTTTTTTGGACTTTTTGCCCAGTCCAGATTTGTTGATAGATCACTGCAGTTAAATTTAATTCCAGCAATTTTGTTTTGATTAGAGGATTTGAGATGCTGTGATTTGCGGTCTTTTTAAAAGAGAACTTTCCAAAACTATTCCTTTAATACCTTCCGTCAAATTTTTAATATTTCGGAACATGGAGCAAAAAGCAGGTGGTAAGCGAGCAAAGAGGGGGGTTAGGCACATTGGAGTTAGAGGTACAGAGGAAGGTGCTCCTTTCCAGTACTGCGACAACACGCATTGCCACGGATCGTCAGTTGCAGTACCGATCA
Source organism: Phyllomedusa bahiana (assembly GCA_025379985.1). NCBI lineage: Eukaryota > Metazoa > Chordata > Amphibia > Anura > Hylidae > Phyllomedusa > Phyllomedusa bahiana. The sequence continues at coordinate 15,342 of JAODAL010059697.1, forward strand.
GGCCTGTCATCTGCTTGGGTCAGTGCCCTTTGTGAATCAAGTAACGAAATCGACGCCTAACCTGTCCTTCAGTGTTAATGCAACCTGCAATCTAGCAGTCTTACCTCCTCGTTCTCGCCTTCACGGCCACAAATGTCCGTCATCAGCACATCAGCCATCCGTCAACAATGAAAGCAGCCCATAATGTCAACTCGTGACACACCACTGTGGGATAATCCATTGTCTTGCGGACCCTCTTTTGATGAACGAAAATGCGGTGGTGTCAGAAAGACATGATAAAAGATCAAGAGGATGATTTAGTCTCTCTGACGCCCAGTTTACTGATGTCATCAGAGTAGGTGAAAGGAAGCCTGTCCATCGCAAAAATCCCCTGCGTCCCTGCAACACCCTTGCAGTGCCCCATGCTTGTACCTGCAGATTCTGGATGCAAAAGTCAGGACGACCAACGTCACCTGTTGATGATGGATGGAGATTACGACAATTGCGGATCCATCCTGGTTCTTTTCCGCAGAATTTGCTTGCGGAGCGCTTTCATCAGTGACGAGGAGGAAGACGATGGGTAGTGACAATACGGGTTCCCCACCACTAAAAAGGGAGAGGGCGGTCGCAGAAGTCCCGCTGATATGATTCCGCCAGCCACGGTCAGCGCAAACCCCGCTCCTCGCTTATCGCCAGTCAAAAAGGTCCAGGACCTTCAAGCCTGGGCCTTCTTTGAGTCAAGCCCTCTGATTCACCCAGCGATGTCATATGCCGCCTTTGCCGTAAATGCATAAGTAGAGCAAGAACCTTAAGTGGTTAAACCAACCACCAACATGTCTATCAAATGCACGAATGCTATGAGTTGAAATGGAGGAACACTTGGCCAAAAAAGGCCAGACCGACGCCGGCGGCCTCCAACCACTTCACACAACCCTCTGTCTCCGCCTCCCGTCCTCCTCCGCCACCACCAAGCGTCCTCACTGCACATGTCTCTCAGAGTCATGATTCAGGGATCAGCCTCCGCTTCAGCCTCCACCGTTGCCCGACGACCTCCAGCACCACAGAGACCCACCTACCCCATCTCCTTTCGCCATTGTGACGACCTCACGCCGTACAGTACCATCTCCCTAAGCAGCCAGCCTTCCGGCTTCCAGGTTGGGAGCAGAAGAAACACTTTAACCCAAACCATCCAAAGCCAAAAGCTGAATGTCGGCATTGCCAGGCATTGGCCTTGGAAATGTTGCCTTTCCGTCTGGTGACACAGTGGGTTCCGCACGTCCAATGGCCCTCGCCAGCCCCCAATACAGAAGCGAGCAGGCATTTCTTTTGCCAGAAAAGCCTTCCCTGCCTTGGCCAGCCACCTGTCCATCTAAAATTTTCGAACGCGTATTGTCCTTGCATCTGTGTCCGAAAAAGTCATCTCACCACCGACACATGGTAATAGTAAGCACGGCCAAGGCCCTATATCTCTGTGACAGCTCACTGGGTGAGCTGGGTTGGATGTCACTGGGGTGACTGTGGCCTCTCAGGCTCGGCGCAACGCTCTTCAAAAGAACCGGCAGGGATGGGCAGGGCTTCTTCCCCCAAGGTCCTCTGTGGCATCACACGTGCCCAGAGACAACAGCCTTGTTGAAATTGAATCTGCCTTGGAGCACCGACCACACACAGGTCAGGACTGTGGACGCTCTAAGCAACGTAGACCGCCCGCTGGACTGGTTGACAATAACCCTTGTGCCAGCAAGGTTGTGTGCGATAACGGTCGAAATCTGCTGGCCGCCCTAAGATCGGTAGGCTGAGCACATACCTGTGCCTTCACATGTCATGAACCTTGGTCGTCCAGAGAATTTCTAAAGAGCTACCCTCGGTCTGGACTGCTGCCTTGAGAAGGCTCGAGGTCTGAGTTCGCACTTCCGCCGTTTGGCACCCTGCTTCTTCCCGCCCTGGCTTGCGTTGCAGCGTAAGCTCGCCTCCCCGTCAACCGTCTCATTTTGACGTTGCAACATGCAGGAATCCACCCCCACAGCTCCAGGTTTGTGGCAGCAGCGCAATGCCTTTACGCAGTACGAATGACACATGGCCTGACAACAGCGGTGCGGACCCAGGTTTTTGAGCCCCGAAGTGGGGGAAGGTGAAAGAGCTCTCACCATCCTTGCCATTTTTGAAGAAGCCACCAAAAGGCCCATGCGGACAATGCCCTTGTCACATAGCATTGGGTGATCTTAGTTCGGAACACGTTGGACACCAAAAACACCGGTCCCCCCCAGGAGGGAGGGGGAGACGACACAGTTTCGGACACGGAGCCTTTCCCCTCCGTCAAATCCACAAGGCCCGACATTTCACAATTAAAGGGTCTTATTGGGCAGGGGTTCGGGGTCCAAGCTATGCAAGTGGCTACAGCTCTCAGGGTCATCAATTTAGGCAAGCAGGCTGTTTGAAGCATCCCGGGAGGCAGGGGAGGAGGGGGAGGAGGAGGTTTTTAATAGACACCGATGTTACCGCTCCCCTTTAAAAAAAGGGGTTGGGCAAATTTAGGCGGAGAGGAAGATGGGGAAAGATCAGTTTGCTATGCCCCTGACCCCAGGGGGCTTGGGAAATCAAGGCTCCATCCTCACAGAGTGCTTGGATCCCATTTCCTAACATGATCCTCGCATAAGGCCATAAAAATGAACAACAGTTACTGGTGCCACCCCCGGACCCCCGGTACAAAAAAAAACTCAGCACTTTCCTTCCACCCACCCAAAAAAGGATAAAAAAGCGGAAATGGAACCTTGCTGATTACAACGGGAGACACTGTGCGCTGCTCCTTTTCCCCAAATGTCACTTTGGAACAACATCAGCGACTGACACTGAATGCGAATTGGGCTTAGCGGCAGCACAGGCAAGGTGCAGAAGCCTAATGGGTGACCTCTGGCAAACTTTTTTTACCACCTCACCAAACCATCAATTCGGGGGCACATCCAACACACAGAGATCAGCTTTAAAATCAGGGGCACGACAACGCGTCCAACACCGAGTTTTGCATGTGCCGGACCCCAAAACTTCTGGGGTCCAAAATGGGCGAATGGCCCTGCGGCTCGTCACGCCATAGAGGGGGCCTGCCCAGCACCAGCTCATACTAGCGGACCTTCACACAGCTGGAGAGTCATTTTCAGACAAACGCATCCGGTTTTTCCCAGATAATGTGGGTCTTTTACTTTCACAAGATAATCACATGGGTCTCTGATGAGGGTGGGCCCCCAATTGCCCAGTCACCGATTAGTTTTCCGGTCTATTACATTCTTTTTTAAACGAAATGGCCTCTTGAAAACTTTTTTTAAAATGATCATTTCTCACTGCAATTTTTTCTCTTTTCCCAAAATTCATTTGCTGGTTTTTCTGTGAGGAACTGTAAAAGACGCAAGGTTCATGACAAAACCGTATTCCATTTTCTCCTTTATCTAAAAGTTTTTGCATTTTCATGGTTTTGAGGGCATGTTTTCGGGGAATCAGCTATAATTATTGGGCCTTTGGGAAAAGAAATTGTCTTCTAATGGCATTTTTTCCCCACAATTTTAAAATTGGGTGAAAGTCAATTTATAATTTTTTGGGGTCATGTAGCGTGAGATACAGCAATAACAGGCCTTTTGGGAAAAGAAAAAGGGGTTCTAAGTGGGATTTCTCCCTCAAATTTTTTAACTGGCTGAGAATCTATTTTAAATTTTTTGGGGGGCATTTTTTCATGAAAAAGCATAACATTGTCCCTTGGAAAAAAATTGGGTTCTAAGTGGCATTTCTCCCTCAATTTTTTTAAAAGTGGGGAGAATCATATTTAAAATTTTTTGGGGTCAGTACTGTGAGAACGCAATAATCAGGGCCTTTGGGAAAAGAAATTGGCTTCAAGTGGCATTCCCCTCACAATTTTTAAAAAGTGGCTGAAATCATTTTATAATTTTTTGGGGGATTTGCTATAGATAAAGCTAAATCAGGGCCCCTTTGGGAAAAGAAAGTGGCTTCAAAATGGCATTTCTCCTCACAATTTTTAATAGGGGCGAGAAGCATTTTTAAATTTTTTTTGGGGCATAGCTTTGAGATAACAAAATAGGGCCTTGGAACAAAAGTGGCTCAATGGCATTTCCCCCACAATTTTTTAATGGGGGCTGAGAAGTCTATTTATTTTTTTTTTGGGGTCATGTACTGTGAATACGAAATAATCATGGCCCTTTTGGGAATAAAAATTTGGGGCTTCTAATGGAAATTTCTCCCTCAAAAAATTTTTAACAGGGCTGAGAAAACTTTTTAAAATTTTTTTTGGGTCTGCTGCTTTGAAATCAGCATACTACGTCCTATTAAAAAAAAAGTTGTTTCTAGCAATATTTTTCTTCAAAATTGACCCAAAGGGGCTCAAGGGTCATGCTTTAATTTTGGGGGCATTTTGCTTTGAAATTCAGCAATACTACGGGTCCTTTTCAAAAAAAATTTTTTTTCTAAAAGACTTTTTGTTCTTCACAATTGTCAAAATGCTCAAGGGGATGTTGCTTCAGAAACGAATGTAGGACACTTTTAAAAGGACACTATTGAAAAATGACTTTTTTTGCAAGATCTTTAACAAGTTTAAAAATCCCTTTTTTTTGAAAACAACCCATTTAATACAATTTAAAAAAAGAAAAACAAAACATGGGGATCCACCCTTTTTTTAAAAAATGTTTTTCTAAATTAAAGTACAAAAAACTTGCATGTAAAAAATAGCTTTTAAAAAAAATTTCCTCAAATTTGTACAAGGGAGGTACAGGAAAACTGACCAATGTAGGTTATTCTAGGCATGGATATGGAGCAAGGACATAAGAAAAAGTCAAACCATTTCCTCCACACTTGAGTAAAAAAAGAAAAAGAAACCCAAAAAAAGGGCACCTGGGTGTAACAGGAGCGTTAACCACCATTTTCCAAGTGAACTCAATTGGTCCGCACTCATCGGAGGGGCAAGCGTACCCGGTCTTTACTGTGTACTGGGAAGGCTGGATTCCACCTTCCGCTTCCGCATCTGCTTCAGCACGACAGTTTTTTCCGTCTCAAGGCATTTTAACCTGCTGTTTAAAAGATACGACGCCAGCCGGCTCCACCCCCCCGTAACTCCGGCCCCGGGTCAGCGTGGCACAGGAAAAGTTCAGTCAAGTCCATGAAACAAAAAGGTGGTTAAAGACTCCTTTTTCGGGACTTTTTAATCTGGGGGTCCAGACAGGTTTAATGGATACTGGGCCCAGGGCGGACAGTAAATGTCCAGTTCACAAAAGGGGTTGAAAGACTCCTTTTTCCGGGACTTTTTAAAATGTGTTCAACAGGTTTTAAGGTCATTCGTGGTACAGGGCAAATAGTTATGTCCAGTTCAACAAAATGGTGGTTGAAAGACCCTTTTTCGGGGACTTTTTAAATCTGGGGGTCATGCGGTTTGGGGCCAGCTGGTTCCCGGGAAGGAATTTAATTCCCGTTTAAGTAACCCTGAGGTTCAAATCATACGCCCCTTCGGGACTTTTTTTAAATTTTTGGGTGATGCAGGGTTTTAAAGGGGCAACTGTGGGACAAAAGGGATATGAATGCTGTGACTTTTTTCTGTGACTTTTATAACCTAATGTGTTGCCTAAGATTAGCACGTTTTCCCTTGACTGTTGTGGTGTTAATTTTAGCTTCCCAGCCTTTTTTTTTGGGGTAATAATGAAGGTGTTGTTGCTCTCCCATAACTTTTAAGGGCACGCCATAATCGATGCTCACTATCGAAAACCTTACGATACGGCCGACTATCGACATCGACATCCGATACCAACGCAATGGGGCCCAAAACCAATCCGAGGGGAAGTTAAGGTCTGAAAGGACACGCCATAATTTTCCCGCAAAAAAGGGAAGGGGCGTTTTTCCCAATTGTCCCGTCTTGGGGGTCCCTCGTATGTGAAATTTATCTACGGGATCTGCCCTGGGTTAAAAATTAAGGGCAATCCTGGGCTCACTTCCAAGATAATGTCCTCAAAAAGGAGGTTATGGG
>JAODAL010059698.1:0-21329 GCA_025379985.1 Phyllomedusa bahiana
AGAAAAAGTTACACATAATTGGTATTGCAACATCCATAAATGTGTGGTCTATTACAATATAACACCATTTATCCTGTAAATTGAACATGGTAGCATATATCCTAAAATGGTACAAAAAAAGTAGACTTCCGCCCACAAAAAAATGCACCTTCCTTCTGGTCCATAGGTGGAAGTACAGAAAAGTTATTGGTCGCAGAAAATAGTGCAAATTTAAAAATTAGATATTTGGATTTTTTTTTAGGTACAACTGGTATTGCCAGGAATCATATTAACCTGCAGAATACAGATAACACATTTAAACTGAAGAGTGAACACTGTAAAAAAACAGCAGACATTATGCAAGTAAATTATTTTCCACATTTCAGAATTTCTTTGCAGTTTTCCAGGAAATTACATAGCACAATCCATGACAGCATTAGAAAGTAAATCTTATCTGACAAAATAAAAGCCGTCATATGTAAATGGGAAAATAAAAAAGTTCTGGCTCTTGAAAAGTGGGGAGAAAAAACAGTCACATTATTTTGACTGTGGTGGGTTACATAGTTACATAGTTTGTAAGGCTGAAAAAAGACAAGATATCCATCCAGTTCAGCCTATTGTGCTAAAGTGTTGATCCAGAATAAGGCAAAACCCGCATGATGTAGAACCAATTGTCCTCATTTTAGGGAAAAAAATCCTTCCCGACTTCAATCTGGCAATCAGAATAATCCCTGGATCAATGCCCCTTTTCCAGAATCCTAGTCACTATAACTTGTTAAATTATACTCCAGAAATGCATCCAAACCCTTTTTGAACTCTATTATTGAATTAACCATGACAATTTCCTCTGGCAGAGAGTTTCATAGTCTCACTGCACTTACAGTAAAAAATGTCTTTCTATGTTTATGTAGAAATTTTCTTTCCTCTAGGCATAGAGGATGCCCCCTTGTTCTAGATACAGTTCTAGGTATAAATAGCTCTTGAGAGAGATCTCTATATTGACCTTTAATATATTTAAACATATTTGTTATGTGCCCCCAAAGCCTTCTTTTCTCTAAACTAAATAACCCTAATCTTGCTAATCTTTCTGGGTATTGCAGTCCACCCAGTCCTTTTATTATTTTTGTTGCCCGCCTTTGTACCTGTTCAAGCTCTACAATGTCTTTCCTGTGCACTGGTTCCCAAAACTGTACACAATATTCCATGTGTGGTCTAACCAGTGACTTGTATAATGGGAGAATAATGTTCTCATCATCTCTATTGTATCAGTGATCTGAAGATCACTGTTACAAGTCCCCTATGGTGAAAAGTGAAAAAAGGTGAAAAAGTAAAAAAAAAGTAAAACATAAACACGAAAAATAAAATAAAAACATGCACATTGCCCTTTCCCTTTACAAACGCCAATCGCCCCAAAAAAGATTAAAAAAATAAAGTACACAAATTTGTTATTACACGTGAGTGACGACCTATCCTATAAATCTGTTAATTAGGCCACACAATGAATGCCGTAACAAAAAAGTCACAGAATTTTTGTTCATCCCACAGCACATAAAATGGATTAAAAAGAGATCAAAAACTTATATAAACGCCAAACTGATACCAATTAAAATATCAGTTCATCCCGCAAAAAAAGCCCTACACAGTTGTTTATACAGAAAAATAAAAAAAAGTTATGGCTATCAGAAGATAGTGATGCATAAATATTGTTTTACATAGTACAAACACTGTTTTTTAAAGAGCTTCAACATAAAATAAAACTATATAAATTGGGTATTGCCATAATCGTATTGACTCACAGAGTAAAACTGACTTGTCATGTATAATGCACGGTGAGCACTGTTAAAATTAAAAATAAAAAACACTACTAGGATTTCAGTATTTTCTTCACCCTGCCTTCCATAAAACGGGTTTAAAAGTGAATAAAAAGCCTTGTACCTCCAAAAATTATACCAATAAAAATGTCAAAACATCAAAAAATAAGCCCATGATCAGCTCTGTACACAGATGCAAAAACATACTTTCCTTTTTGAATAAAACTGTTGTGTACTATTGTGTAAAAGCAGTAAAACAAAAAATACAAATAGGATATCGCTGTAATGGTATCAACCTGCTGAGTAAAGCTAGGATGTAATTTATACCACACGGTGACCTCTGTAAAAAATAAAAATAAAAACACTACTAGGATTGCTATTTTTTGTTCAAAATGCCTCACAAAAACCTAAGAGAAAGTGATCAAAGAAAAAATTGTACCGACCTGCATAGTAAAGTTATCTTAACTAGTGATGAGCGATTACGTTGACTATCGTCATCGGGTCGATAGTCGATTTCGGCAATTATCAATAAGATATCCGATAGTCGGTAATAGATTATCGCCGATGACCATTAAAGTCTATGGGAGAGGAACAACACCTTCATTCTTACACCCAAACAGGGATGGAGTAGCTGGAATTAACATCCACAACAGCAAACTGTATACGTGCTACATCTTAGGCAAGACAATTAGGTTATAAAAGCCACAGAAAAAAAATCACAGACCATTCACTACCCCGTCTTCCCCACAAAACCCCTTTAAAAAACCTGCACACCCACAAATTAAAAAGTGCCAAAGGCATAAAAATTTAAAACCCACTTTTTACTTGAATGGACATTGAATACCTTCCCGGGAACGCACATACCCCAAACCCGCATGACCCCAGATTAAAAAAGTGCCGGAAAAAGGATCTTTCAACCACCATTTATTGAACTGGACATTACATCCCTTTCTGTACCCGTATGACCATTAAACCTGTCTACTCCCAGATTAAAAATGCGGGGAAAAGGATTTTTCAACCACCTTTTTGTTAGGGACATTAACTATACCTGTCCGGGACCGCAGTATGACCAAAAACCTTCGACCCACAGAAAAAAAGGCGGGGAAAAAGGGAGTCTTTAAACCCACCATTTTATTGAACGGGCAAAACTATATCTTTCTGTACCACAGTATAACCAAAAAACCCTGTTTGACCCCAGTTTAAAAAAAGTGCAAAAAAAAGGGAGTCTTTGAACCCCCATTTTAGTTGAACTGAAAATGACTATCCCTGCCCGGGGACGCAGAAGACCATTAAACCGTCTGACCCAAGTAAAAAGTGCGGGGAAAAGGAGTTTTTTCAACCACCTTTTTTAGTTGAACGGGACATTGACATACTTCCGGGACCGAGTATGACCTTTAAACCCTTTCCCTGACCCCCAAATTAAAAAAGGGCCAAAAATAGGATCTTTGAACCCTTTTTAGTTGAACGGGGACATTGACTTACTTGCCCGGCACGATGACCCCAAAACCGTTTTGCCCCCACAATCAAAAAGTCACTATCTATTTTGTACAGTGACCTCTTTAGAAAATTTTTTGGAAACTGACATTTGTTTACAAAATTTATTTAGGAAGTTTTATTATAGTTTTACATTATTACCATTTTGCTTTTTTTCAGTGGTAACAACAAATACACCCCTCCCGGGTTTTTTAAAAGGGTATTTTTTACACTGTGATGTTTTTAATTCTCCCCCCCCCCATAAGTAAAAAAAAAATGTCCTAACACCCCAAAAACACTTCTTAGTTGAGAAGCCCATTTGCCCCCCGGCTTCTGAGACTGATTCACCAATAAATTAAAGGGGTTTTTTTTTCCTCCAAACCTTCTTCTTGTTTGGGGACAGACACCCCTGGAATCAAATATGCGACCCCATAGTAAACCCCACCCCAAAAATTTTAAGCCCTCAAATTGTGAAATTTTGTGCCCCGCCCTGGCCCCCTTTTTTTTCCACACATTTTAACCCACAAAAAATCACCTTTTTCAAAATCGTTTTTTTTAGAAAAATTTTTGAAGCTCTCCTGTTTTGCCCCTAAGGTAAGCCAGTGCTGCCGTCACCATCTGTTAAACGGGGGAGGTTCAGCTGCCAGGCCAACTTCAGTGGGTGCGGAGAGACCAGGCTACCTGTCATCTATTAACAGCAGGTTCACAGCCAGGCCTAGTTACAGTGGGGCGGTGAGACCCAGCTGCGTCCGTCATCTATTAACACAAAAAAATGCCTTATGACCCCAGCAACGAAAACATCGCCTGAACAAGTGCGGAAGCAAAGTGTGAGGTAAGCCCTCCAGCCTTCCCTCATACCAGCAAGCCCCCGGGAAGTTTCCCCCTCCGTATGAGTGCGGACCAATTAGCTTCACTTGGAATACGGTGTTAACGCTCCTTTTTTCCACCCAGGGCCCTTTTTTTTGGCATTCTTTTCTCATTTTACCAACGTGCTGGGGGAAAATTTGTCTCATACTTTGTTTCTGTCCGGCTCCATATCCATTCCCTGAATAACCTACACTGGTCAATTTTTTCCTGTACCCCCTTGTACAATTCAGGGGAATTTTTTTTACCACTATTTTGTACATGCAAGTTTTTTTTTTAAATTTAAATTTTAAAAACACATTTTTAAAATAGATGGAATCCCACCAGTCTTTGTTTTTTTTTTTTAATTCATTAAATGGGTTTTTCTCAATACAGGAATTTATAGCTTTTTTAAAGACGCAAAAAAAAAAGTCATTTTGCAATTGTGTCCCTTAACAGTGTCCTACCATTCCCGTTTCTGACAGCACCATCCCCTTGAGCCATCTTGACAATTTTGAAAACAAAGTCGTTTAAAAAAACATTTTTTTATAAATGACCTGTATTAGCTGCATGTCACAGCAAAATCCCCCCCAAAAAATTTAAAACAGACCCCTTTAGCCACTTTTGACAAATTTTGAAGAACAAATGTCTGTTAGGGGCAACATTTTTTTTTAATAAACCCGAGTGTTGCTGCTTTCAAAGCAGCGACCCCAAAAAATTTTAAAAAAAGAATTTTTCCCCGCCACTGTTAAAAAAAATTTAGGGGGAAATGCCCCTTTAAAAACCACATTTCTGTTCCAAAGGGCCATGATATGCTGTATCTCACAGCAACATGACCCCAAAAAATTATAAATACACTTCTCAGCCCTATTAAAAATTGTGATGGAGAAATGCCACTTAGAACCACATTTCTGTTCCAAAAGGGCCAAATTATAGCTGATCTCACAACAACAACCCAAAACCATTGACAATGCGAAAACTTTTAAAGATAAAGTGAGTAATGGAATACTGTTGTCATGAAACCTTGCTGTTTTTAATCTCCTCACAGCAAAACCACAAAAAGAACTGTTGGGAAAAGAGAATAAAAATTGCAGAAAAAATGATCATTTTTAAAATAAAGTTTTTAAAGGACCATTTTTGTTTGAAAAGGAAAGTGAAGTAGACCGGGAACTAATCGTGACCTCGGGAAATTGGGGGGCCACAAACATCAAAAAGATCCATGCCTGATAATTTGATGAAAGCAAACGATCCACATTATCTGTGGGAAAACCGGATGCGTTTGTCTGTAATGACTGCCCAGCGGCGAAGGTCCGCTCAGATATACGCTGCTGCGGGCAGGGCAACACCCTATGGCGGGGCAGCGAGCTCGGGCCATTTGTTTTCCCTTTTGGATACCCGAAATCTTTGGTCCGGGGGGAAAACATACAAAAACACGGTGTTGAGACGCAGATATCGTGCACCGACTTTAAACGGGCTGTGTTGGGTGTGTGCCTGCATTGCTGCGTTGGTGAGGTGGGAAAAAGATTGCCAGAGGGCACCCATTAGGCTTCTGCCACCTTGCCTGCGCGCCGCACGGCTACTTGGGACTCTACTGCGTCAGTCCCCCGATGTTGTTTCCCCCGGACATTTAGAAAGTAAACAGACGCAACAGATGTCCCCATTGATCAAACACAAGGTCTCCATTTTCCCGCATTTTACTCTCTATTTGGGGGGTGGGAAGGGAAAATGCTGATTTTTTTGTTTTGTAACGGGGATCCAGGAGGGTGGGTACCCCGTAACTGGTTCATTTTTATGGCCTTAATGCGAGGATCGTTGGGGGAAAGGAGCACCAAGCCCCTCAGTGAGAGTGGAGCCTTATTTCCAAATGCATGATCATGCCAGAAAGAACCCCAGCTTTATTCTGGTTTGCCGGGCCCTGGCCGTTTCGACGTAAGCCGGTTTTTTACAAAGTGTCTACATTTGTGTTCACAGTTGAAATGGTTTTCTTTCCCGCATCTTTATTGATTTCCTGGCCGACGCCCGAGCCAGGAATCGTCCAGCACCCACGGGTTTAAACCCGGGCCCCTTTCTCCCGGGGATGACAGCTCTACCTCCATCTGGTCTTCTGTTTTTTTCCTCCTATTCCTTTGTCCTTAGTTTTTCCGAAGGGATTTAAGGGTTTTCTGTCTCTTCTCCTTCCTGTTATTTGGCGCTTTTGCCTATAACTTTCCCCCTTTATTTTGGCCCCCCTGGGTTTTTTTACTCTGCTTGTTTCACGTTTAAATTTTTTTGCCTTCTGACTTTGTACCGCGTTCCCCAAGTTACCCCACTGGCTTGCTTGACCATCCCCATTTTGGGTTTTTATTGTTTGTCTGCGTCTTTTTTTCCCCGCTATTCAGTATAGTCCATCTTTTGGGTTGGGGCCGACCCATTAAGGGGTCGGACACCCCCAAAAGGGGGGACAGGGGTTTTGGGTCTGCAGGGCCCACACTGTCTGTGTCTGTTCGGGGCCCCGACGGGTCCCTTTCACCAAGCCTGTGGGTCGAGGGGCACTACAAAATGATCTTCCCATCTTCCTCCCCGCCTAAATTTGCGCCAACCCTTTCCATGGCAGGGACTCAGTAAGTCGGGTCTAGGAATACCTCCCCTCCCCTCCCCTTCCTCCGGCACAGCTTCAACACAGCCCCCGACTTGCCTGAGAAGATGCACCTGAGAGCTGATTTCGCCACCTTTCACTAGCCCTGGGCCCCAAACCTGCCTAATGAAGCCGAAGAAATTGTGAAACTGTCGGGCCTTTTGGATTCGACGGGGAGAAAGGGTCCGTTCCGCATCTGTGTCCGTCTCCTCCTCCCGCTGGGGGGACCCGATTTTCAGAGTGTCCAACGACTTCCAAATTTAAAATCACCACAATGGGCATGCTGACAAGGGGATTGTCCATTGACCATTTTGGTGGGGTTCTTCAAAACTGGCAAGGAGGGCAGAGCTCTTTCCCTGCCCCCACTCTCGGGCCAACACCCCGAGGGCCGCACCGCTGTTGTCAGGGCCCTGTGTTTACTTGTACTGCGAAAAGGCATTTTGCGCGCCACAATCGCTGGGGCATGGGAGGGGGGAATTTTTGCGGTTGCCACGTGAACAATGAGACGGTGGACGGGGAGGCCGAGCTGACGCTGCAACGCAGCTAGGCGGGACGAAGCAAGGTGCGAACGGCGGAAGTGCGAACTTAGACTTCGAGCCTTCCTCAGCAGGCAGTCCAGACCCGGGGAGCTCTTTAGAAATTTCTGGACGACAAGGTTCATGACATGTGCCAGGCAAGGGATGTGCTCCAGCCTACCGATCTTAAGGGTGGCCAGCAGATTTCGCCCGTTATCGCACACCACCTTGCCTGGCACAAGATTCTTGGCACCCAGCCAGCGCTCGGTCTCGTTGCGGTGAAGCCGTCCACAGCTCTCGACCTGTGTAGTGGACGCGTTCTCCAAGTCAGATTAATTTCATACACGGCCTGGTTTCTCTGGGACCGTGATGCCCACTGAGGACCTTGGGGGAATGAACCCTGTGCACCATCCATGCAGTTTTGAAGAGCGGGGCGCCTGAAGCCTTGAGGCCACTGTCTCCCCCAGAGACATGCACCAGCTCCCCCAGTGAGCTGTCACAGAGATATAAGCGGCTTGGCCGTGGTTCTAGTCCATGTGTCGGTGGTGAAGATGGGAATACTTTTCCCGGCACAGATACAGACAACGCGCTTGATAATTTTAGATGACACGTGGGCTGCAAGGGCAGGGTCGGCTTTTCTGGCAATGCTGCTCGGCATCAGTTATTGGGGCAGGCAAGGGCCATGGACCGTGGCGGGAAACCCATCTGGGTCCACCAGACGAAAGGCAACATTTCCAAGGCCCAAAAGCCTGGAAATGGCCCGACATTCAGGCTTTTGGTTTGGGTTGGTTTGGGTTAAAGTGTTTTCTTCTGTAACAAACCTGGAAGGCAGATGGGCTGGCTGATAGACTGGCCGCTATGTACGGCGTGCAGGTCAGTAAAATGGCGGAAGGAGAAGGGGTAGGATTGGGTCTCTGGTGGTGCTGGTGGTAATCGGGCGTTGGTGGAGTCTGAAGCGGAGGCTGGTTACCTGATCATGACTCGAGAGACATGGGGCAGCTGAGGAAGCTTGGTGGTGGCGGAGGAGGTGGACCCGGAGACAGAGGGGTGTGAACAGGTAGTTGGAGGCCCGGCGTCGGTATGGCTTTTTTCGGCCAAGTGTTGCCTCCATTTCAAAACTCATGCATTCGCTTGCTTGTGCACTAGACATGTTGGTGGGTGGTTAAACACTAAGGTTATTGCCTAGTACTTATGCATGTTTACAGGACAAAAGGTGGCATATGGACATCGCTGGGGTTGAATCAGAGGAGTTGACTCAAAGAAGGCCCAGACTTGAGAAGGTCCTGGACCTTTTTGACGGAGGAAAGCGAGGAGCGGGGTTTGCGCTGACCGTGGCTGGCGAATCTTTTCAGCGGCTTCTGCGAACGCCCCCTCTCCTTTTTGAGGAGGTGACCCCGTACTGACACTACCCCATGTCTTCTCCTCGTCCATTGATGAAGCGCTCGTAAGCAAATTCTGCTGAAAAGACCACGTTGGATCCGCATGTCGTCTTCTCTTCATCAACACAGGTGACTTCGTCGTCCTGACATTCTGCATCAGGAGCTGGGGCTACAGCATTAGAGGGACTGCAAGGCGTTGTCGACCGGCGCCCGGGATTTTTGCGAGTTGAACGGCTTCTTGTTCCCTTGATGGCATCAGTAACTTTGGTGTAAGAGCGAGAAAAAATCATATCTTTTGGCCCTTGATCTTTTTAACTTGCCTTATGACCAACAGCTTTTTGTCATCAAAGAGGTCTTAGAAATTGGATTTTCCACTGTGGTGGGTAAACGAGTGACATTTGGGCTCCTTCATGTTTGGACGGATGCTGGCGATGACGACATTTGTGGCCGTGACTGGGGAGGACGAGGAGGTAAGTCTGCTAGATGCTGGGTTGCTTTAACCCCTGAATAACAGATTGGGCGACGCTGTTCGTTACTGAGATTCACAGGGCCCTGACCCAGCGATGTAGGCCTGTCGGTCCTGCATCCTGCAACTCGACGATCGTGGTGTGCGTGTTGGTTCGCCAGCACTGGAAGGAGCACATTCCTCGTACCTCTACTCCATGTCCTATACCCTATTTGCTCGCTTACCACCTGAATTTCGCTCCATGTTCAGAAGATATAAATTTGTGAAGGTATGGAAGTGTTTTGAAAGTCTTTATTAAAAGACGGAAATCACAGCTTTTCTCAAATCCCTCTTTACAAAACAAAATTGCTGGAGTCAATATTTACTGCAAGGTCGCTCTTTCAACATGCTGGCCTGCGCCAAATGTGAATAAAACCGGTATCTGAAATTATTCGGGATAATAAAAAGGTATTTTTTGGCACCTTTCATTCACCTGTGGTGTACTACAATATTGCTGATTCAAATTTAAACTGCAATGGTAGATCTATCAACAAAGTTTGGGACTGACCAAAAGTGAAAAAAAACCTGTTTGGAAAATGTTATACGGGATAATAAATGGTATTTTTTGGCATCCTATCAACCTGTGGTGACTACATAATTGCTGTATTCAAAATTAAGTTCAATGTGACTCTATCATCAAAGCTGGACTGACCCAAAATTGGAAAAAAAACACCTGTCTGAAATGTATACGGGAAATAAAGGTATTTTTGGCACTTTCAGTACAACTGTGGTGACTACAAAGTTGCTGGAATTTCAAATTTACTGCAAGGTGGCTCTATTAAAACAACAGCTGACTGCGCCCAAAGTGAATAAAAAAAAAATAACACATTGAAATTTATACGGGGTAATAAAAGGTATTTTTTGGCACCTTCAACCTGTGGTGACTACAAAATTGTGGATTCAAATTTAACTGCAAGTAGATCCTATTCAACAAAGCTTGATGGACCAAAGTGGAAAAAACACCTGTCTGAAATTGTATACGGGATAATTAAAAGGTTAATTTTTTGGCACCATCAACTGTGGTGACTACAAAATTGCTGTATTCAACATTTAACTGCAAAGTAGATCTATCAACCAAAGGCTTGAATGACAAAAAGTGGAAAAAAAAACACCTTATCTTGAAAGTATACGGGTTAATAAAAAGGTATTTTTTAGGCACCTTTCTTTCACCTGTGGTGTCTACAAATTGTGTATTCAAATTTACTGCAAGTAGATCTTATCAACAATGCTTGACTGACCAAAAGTGAATAAAAACAATGTCTGAAAATGTTTAAAGGATAATAAAGGGTATTTTTCGGCACCTTTCAATTCACCTGTGGTGACTACAAAATTGCTGTATTCAAATTTAACTGCAAAGTTAGATCTATCAACAATAGCTTGAACTGGACCAAAAGTTGAAAAAAACACCTGTCTGAATTGTATTACTGATATTAAAGGTATTTTTGTCACCTATCAGTACACCTGTGGGGATACAAAAGTTGCTGATTTTATATTTAACTGCAAGGTGGCTCTGATCAACACAGTGGCCTGCGCCCAAGTGAAAAAAACACGTATCTGAAATGTCATTACGGGATATTAAAAGGTTATTTTTGGCAAACCTATCAATTCTCCTGTGGTGGACTACAAAATTGCTGTATTCAAAAATTTAATGCAAAGTGGCTTTTGAACAAAAGCTTGACTGACCAAAAGTGAATAAAAACACCTGTCTGAAAATGTATACGGGATAATAAAAGTATTTTTTGGGGCACCTATAATTCACCGTTGGTGACTATAAAGTGATGTATTCTAATTTAACTGCAAAAATAGATCTATCAACCAAAGCTTGTCTGACTAAAAGTGAACATATAAAAGTACTCATGTCTTCTGTAATGTTTACGGGATAATAAAAGTTTTTTTTTGGCCACATATCAATTTCACATGTGGTGACTTCTAAAGTGATGTATTCATATTTAAACTGCAAAGTAGCTCTATGAACAAAGCTGTTTTTGACTGACACAACTGTGGAAAAATAAACACCTGTCTGAAATGTATAAGGGAAATATAGGTATTTTTTGGCACCTTTCAATTCACCTGTGGTGACTACAAAATTGCTGTTATTCAAATTTAACTGCCAAGGTGGTATATCACAAAGCTGGCCTGCACAAAAGTGAAAAAAACACGTTTCTGAAAATGTATACGGGATAATAAAAGAGTATTTTTTGGCACACTTTCAATTCAACCTGTGGTGACTACCAAACTTGCTGTATTCTAAATTTAACTGCAAAAGGTAGCATATCTATCAACAAGTTTGACTGACCAAAAGTGTAATAAAAAGAACACCATTTTGAAATGTATACGGGTTAATAAAAGGATTTTTTGGCTCCTATCAATTGTGTCAGGTGACTACCCAAAATTGCTGTATTCAAATTTAACTGCAAGTAGATCTATCATCAAAGCTTGTCTGACCAAAATTGAAAAAAAACACGGATCTGAATTGTATACGGGTAATAAAAGGTATTTCTGGAACCTTTCAGTACACCTGTGGTGACTACAAAGTTGGCTGGATTCAAATTTAACTTGCAAGGTGGCTCTATTAACACAGCTGACCTGCGCAAAAGTGAAAAAAAAAACCACATCTGAGATGTATACGGATATAAAAGGTATTTTTTGGCTATATCAACTGTGGTGACTTCAAATTGCAGGATTCAAATTTAACTGCAAAGTTTGATCTATCAAACAAAGCTTGACTGACCAAAAGTGAAAAACCACCTGGTCTGGAATGTATTCGGGATAATAATAAGGTATTTTTTGGAACCTACCCATCAACTGTGGTGTTACAAAATTGCTTGGATTTCTAATTTAACTGCAAAGTAGATCTATCAACCAAAGCTGCTGCGCAAGTGAAAAAAACTCGTAATATTATCTGAATTGTATACGGGATAATATAAAAGGAATTTTTTGGCACCTATCAACCTGTGGTGACTACAAAATTGCTGTATTCAAATTCTAACTGAAAGTAGATCCTTCATCAAAGCTTGACTGGACCCAAAATTAAAAAAACTCCTGTCTGAAAAGTACGGGATAATAGATGTATTCTTTGGCACCTATCAGTACACCTGTGGTGACTACAAATGTGCTGGAGTCAATTTTAACTGCAAGGTGGCTCTATTAACACAGATGAACCTGCGCAAAAGTGTAAAAAAAACAAATCTGAAATTTATACGGGATAATAAAAGGTATTTTTTGGCACCTATCAACCGGTGGTGACTACATCAAATTGCTGATTCAAATTTAACTGCCAAAGTAGATCTATCAAACAAAGCTTTGACTGGGACCAAAAGTGAAAAAACACCTGTCTGAAATGTATACGGAGATAATAAACAGGTATTTTTTGGCACTTATTCAACCTTGGTACTACAAAATTGTCAGTATTCAATTTAACTGCAAAAGTATAATCTATCAACAAATGCTTGAATGACCATAGTGAAAAAAAACACCTATCTGAAATGTATACGGGCTAAAAAAGTATTTTTTGGTCCTATCATTTCACCTGTGGTGACTTCAAAATTGCTGTATTCTAAATTTAACTGCTAATGTAGATCTATCAACATGCTTGATGACCAAAAAGTGAAAAAAATCACCCTGTCTGAAATTATACGGGTTATATTAAGTATTTTTTGGCAACTTTAATTACTGTGGTGTCTACAAAATTGCTGTATTCAAATTTAAAAAAGCCAACGTAGAATATATCAACAAACGTGACTGAACAAAAGTTGAAAAAAAACACCTTTCTGAAATGTATCAGATATTAAAGGTTTTTTTTGGCACCCTATCTGTACACCTGTTTGAGACAAAGTTGACTTGGATTTAAATTTAAACTTGCAAGGTGGCTATATTCACAGCTGGACTGCGCCAAGCAAAGTGAAAAAAACTCGTATCTGAAAATGTACGGGATAATAAAAAGGTATTTTTTGGCTCCTATCAATTCACCTGTGGTGACTCACAAAATTTGCTGGTATTCAAATTTAACTGCAAAGTAGCTTTTTGAACAAAGCTTGACTGACCAAAAGTGAAAAAAACACCTGTTCTGGAAATGTCTACGGGATAAGAAAGGTATTTTTGGCACTTTCAATTCACATGTGGTGACTACAAAAATGCTGTATTCAAATATAACTGCAAAATAGATCTATAAACAAAGCTTGACTGACTTAAAAGTTGGAAAAATACACTGTTCTGAAAATGTATACGGGATAATAATATGTTTTTTTTTGGCACCTATCATTCACCTGTGGTGTATACTAAATTTCTGTTTTCAATTTTAAACTGCTAAGTAGCTCTATGAACAAGCTGACATGACCAAAAGTGAATAAACTCCTGTCTGAAAATGTTATAAGGGATAATAAAAGTATTTTTTGGGCACCTATCAATTCACCTGTGGTGATACATAAATTAGCTGATTCAAATTTAACGCAAGGATGGCTTTATCAACAAAGTGGCTGCCGCCAAGTGAAAAAAACACGTATCTGGGAATTGTATACGGGATAATAATAGGTATTTTTTTTGCTCTATCAATTAAACCTTGTGGTGACTACCAAAATTGCTGTATTCGTATTTATCTGCAAAGTTGATAATCATCAAAGTTTGGACTGACCAAAAGTGAAATAATAACACCTGTTTGAAATGTTTACGGGATATATGAAAAGGTATTTTTTTTGGCCAACCTATCAACCTGTGGTGACTACAAAATTGTTGTTTCAAATTTAACTGCAAAGTAGGATCTGATCATCTAAGCTTGAATGACAAATTGAAAAAAAACACCTGTTGAAAATGTGGTATACGGGTTATTAAAAAGGTTATTATTTTGGCACCTATCCTGTACACCTAGTGGTGGGGTCTAACGAAAGTTGCTCTGATTTCAAAATTTAACTTGCAAGGTGTGCTCTATTAACACAGCTGACCTGGGCGCCTAACGTGAAAAAAACACATCTGGTGAAATGTATACCGGGATTATAAAAAGGTATTTTTTGGAACCTATCAACCTTGTGTGTGATCAAAATTGCTGGAATCAAATTTAACTGCAAAGTAGATCTAATCACAAAGCTTGACTGACCAAAAGTGAAAAAACAACTGTCTGAATTGTATTCAGGGATAATAAAGGTATTTTTTGGGCACACCTATCAACTGTGGTGACGACAAAAATTGCTGGATTCAAATTTAACTGCAAAGTAGATCTAATCAACAACTGCTGGCCTGCGCCAAAGTGAAAAAAACACGTATTGAAAATGTATACGGGATAATAAAAGGTATTTTTTGGCACCTATCAACTGTGGTGATCAAATTAGCTGTTATTCTAAATTTAACTGCAAAGTGTTATATCATCAAAGCTTGACTGACCAAATTGAAAAAAACACCTGTCTGAAATGTATACGGGATAAGAAAAGGATATTTTTGGCAACCTTATCAGTACACCTGTGGTGGCTACAAAGTTGCTGGATTCAAATTTAACTGCAAGTGGCTCTATTAAACACAGTGCACATGCGCCAAAAGTGAAAATAAACCACATCTGAAATTTTTACGGGATAATAAAAGGTATTTTTGGCAGCCTATTCAACTGTGGTGACTACAAAATTGCTGATTAAATTAAACTGATAGTTTGATCTATCAACAAAAGCTTGACATGACAAAGTGAAAAAAAACACCTGTCTGAAATGTATAGGATAATAATAGGTATTTTTTGGCAGCATTATCATCTGCTGGTGACTATCTAATTGCTGTATTCAAATTTAAACTGTCAAAGTAGATCTATCAACCAAAGCTTGATGACCAAAAATGAAAAAAATCACCTATCTGAAATTGTATACGGGATAAATATAAGGTATTGTTTGGCACCTATCATTTCACCTGTGGTGTCTACAAAATTGCTGTATTCAAATTTAAGCTGCAAAGTAGAACTATCAACAAAGCATGACTGACAAAAAGTGGAAAAAAACACCCCTTTTTGGTCTGAAATGGTTACGGGATAATTAAAGGTATTTTGGCACCATTATCATTTCTCCTGTGGGACTACAAATTGCTGTATTCAAATTTAACTGCAATGTAGATCTGATCAACAAAGCGTTTGAAGACCAAAGTGAAAAAACACCTTTCTGAAAATGTATACAGATATTAAAAGGTATTTTTTGGCACCTATCAGTACACCTGTGGTGACTACAAAGGTTGCTGGATTGTAAATTAAACTGCTAGGTGGCTCTATCAACACAGCTGGTGCGCCCCAAAGTGAAAAAAACACGTATCTGAATGGTATACGGGATTATAAAAGGTATTTTTTGGCACCTATCAATTACCTGTTGACTACCAAAAAGTGCTGTATTCAAATTTAACTGCAAAGTAGCTTTTATGAACAAGTTTGACTGACCAATAGTGATAAATAAAACACCTGTTTGAAATGTTTACGGGATAAAATAAAAGGTATTTTTTGGCACCTTTCAATTCACTTTGGGGGACTACAAAATTGCTGTATTCTAATTTAAACTTGCTAAAAGATCTATCAACACAAGCTTTGACTGACTTTACAAGTGGGAAAAAAACCACCTGTCTGAAATGTATACGGGTTTATTTATATAGTTTTTTTGTGGACCTATACAATTAACCTGTGGTGACTACTAATTGCTGTATTCAAATTTAACTGCAAAAGTAGTAGCTTCTATGAACAATGTTTGACTGGACCATAAGTTGAAAAATAATCCTTTGAAATGTCATAAGGGATAATAAAGGTTTTTTTGGCACCTATCAATTCACTGTGGGGACTACAAATATTGCTGTATTCAAATTTAACTGCAAGGTGGCTATATATCAACAAAGCTGGCCTGCGCCCAAAGTGAAAAAAAACACAGTATCTTGGAAATGTATACGGGGATAATAAAACTTATTTGTTGGCACCTATAAATTCACTGTGGTGACTACAAAATTGCTGTATTAAAATTTAACTGCTAAGTATATCTATCAAATAAAGTTTGATGAACAAAAAGTGAAAAAAAACACCTGTTTGAAATGTATACGGGATAATATAAAGGTATTTTTGGCACCTATCAAACCTGTGGGGACTACAAAATTGCTGTATTCAAATTTAACTGCATAAGGTACGATCTATCATCAAAAGCTTGACTGGAAAAATACTTGAATAATAACACCTGTTGATATGTATACGGGATAATAAAAGGTATTTTTGGCACTATCAGTACACCTGTGGTGACTCAAATTGATGATTCAAATTCTAACTGCAAGGTGGCTCTATTAACACTGCTGACCTGCGCTCAAGTGACAAAACACTTCTGTAATGTATACGGGATAATAAAAGGTATTTTTTGGCACCTGTATCAACTGTGGTGACTACAAAATTGCTGGATTCAAATTTACTGCAAGTAATCTATCACTAAGATTGACTGACCAAAAGTGTGAAAAAAACACCTGTCTGAAATGTATACGGTGTATAAATAAAAGGTATTTTTTGGCACTATCAACCTGTGGTGACTACAATATTGCTGGTTTCAAATGTAATCTGCAAAGTAGATCTATCAACAAAGCTTGACTGGACAAAAGTGAAAAAAAAACCTATCTGAATTGTATTCGGGATATAAATGGTATTTTTTGCACCTATCATTTCACCTGTGGTGACTACAAATTGGTGTATTCAAGATTAACAGCATTGTAGATCTAGATTCAACAAAGCTTGACTGACCTAAGTGAAAAAATACCTGTCTGAAATTATACGTGGATCTTAAAAGGTATTTTGCACACTTCAATTCACCTGTGGTGACTTACAAAGTGCTGTATTCAAATTTAACTTGCAAAGTAGATCTATCAACAAAGCTTGACTGACAAAAGTGGGAAATCAAATCAACTGTCTGGAAATGTATACGATTTTAAAGGGTATTTGTGGCACCTTTCAGTACACCTGTGGTGACTACAAAGTTGCTGGAATTTAAATTTAATGCAAAGGTGCTCTTATCACTTCAGCTGGCCTGAGCAAAAGAGAAAA
This sequence comes from Phyllomedusa bahiana, assembly GCA_025379985.1. Taxonomy (NCBI): domain Eukaryota; kingdom Metazoa; phylum Chordata; class Amphibia; order Anura; family Hylidae; genus Phyllomedusa; species Phyllomedusa bahiana. The sequence continues at coordinate 17,137 of JAODAL010059698.1, forward strand.
AAAACACGTATCTGAAAATGTTACGGGATAATATAAGGTATTTTTTTGGCACCTATCTACCTGTGGTGACTACAAAATTGCTGTATTCAAATTTAACTGCAAAGTTGCTTATGAACAAAGCTTTGGGACTGACCAAAAGTTGAAAAAAAAACATTGTCTCTGAAATGTTAGACGGGTTAATAAAAGGTATGTTTTTGGCACTATCAATTCACCTGTGGTGACTACAAAATTGCGTGTGTATTCAAAATTAACTGCAAAAATAGATCTTTCAACATAGCTTGACTGACTAAAAGTGAAAAAAAAAACACCTGTCTGAAAATGTATACGGGATAATAAAGGTTTTTTTTTTTTTGGAACCTATCAATTCACCTGTGGTGACTACTATATTGCTGTATTCAAATTTAACTGCAAAGTAGCTCTATGAACAAAGCTTGACTGACCAAAAGGGAAAAAAACACCTGTCTGAAATGTGTACGGATAATAAAAGGTATTTTTGGCACCTATCAGTACACCTGTGGTGACTACAAAATTGCTGTATTCAAATTTAGCTGCAAGGTGGCTATATCAACAAAGCTGGACTGGGCAAAATTGAAAAAGAACACCTATCTGAAATGTATACTGATAATAAAAGTTTTGCACCTAACAAATAGACCTGCAGTTACTAGAAAAGATCTGTATCCTAATATAAGGCAATGCAATGTCTAAACAAAGTTTTGGCTGTACAATATCCAGTATCCTTTATAGAGCTTGTCTGTGTTCGCCCGCGGGGCCCCACCCCCCGCTCCTCACCGTGACTTTACAGCGGTAGATGCTCCTTTAAAATTCTCTGCCTAACTACCTAAAATCTGCAAATCTCTGATCTAACTAACTTCTAAGGATCACAGCTAAAAGTAGAGTTGTCTCTGTGAAAAAATAGAATAATTTCGCTGAGCTGTTTGTTGAGCTGTTTGGACAGAGGCAGAGCGCACGTCCTACTGCTATGAGACGCTGAAACACAATGATCATGAACAGGAAGGGCTGTTCTATGTAAAACGAGGTCATGTGATTTTTCCAGCCAATCGCAACCATACACATTCCAGTCATGACGTCGCACACACATCTCACCCTGCTCGATTCTGTAAGCTGATTTGCTGGCTGCCAAAATGACAGGAAGCGCCGAAAATGGCACGATATTAATAGATTATGCACAGATTTTAACCTAAATTATCGCGTGATCTAAAAAATCCGATCAACGTAAATACCGTGCCGATTTCAACTTTGTCGATAATAATCGTTCAGCACTAATCTTAACATTTGTACCACAAAGTGAACGCTGTGAAAATGAAGCTCAAAAAACAATGGCAGAACTGTGTTTTTACCCCCCCCATTTTCATGGCCAATGCAAAAAATCTTTGGAACATTTGTTCTCCCAAAATGCACAATACACCCCTAGATGACATCCATGAGGGGTGTTGAATCCAAAATGGGGTGACTTCTGGAAGGTTTCACCGGTTCTGCTACTTTGGGGACTTTGGAAATGCGACATGGTACCGAGTAGCCAAATAGCACTCCCTCACTTGTACGCCCTGTCATGTGCCCAAACAGTAGTTTACACCCACATACAGTGGGGGAAAAAAGTATTTAGTCAGCCACCACTTGTGCAAGTTCTCCCACTTAAAAAGATGAGAGAGGCCTGTAATTGACATCATAGGTAGACTTCTACTATGAGAGACAAAATGAGAAAACAAATCCAGAAAATCACATTTGGAAAGAATTTATTTGCAAATTATGGTGGAAAATAAGTATTTGGTCAATAACAAAAGTTCATCTCAATACTTTGTTATATATCCTTTGTTGACAATGACAGAGGTCAAACGTTTTCTGTAAGTCTTCACATGGTTGGCACACACTGTTGCTAGTATGTTGGCCCATTCCTCCATGTAGATCTCCTCTAGAACAGTGATGTTTTGGGGTTGTCACTGGGCAACATGGACTTTCAACTCCCTCCAAAGGTTTTCTATGGGGTTGAGATCTGGAGACTGGCTAGGCCACTCCAGGACCTTGAAATGCTTCTTACGAAGACATTTCTTAATTGCCCTGGCGGTGTGCTTAGGATCATTGTCATGCTGAAAGACCCTAACACATTTCATCTTCAATGCTGTTGCTGATGGAAGAAGGTTTGCACTCAAAATCTCATGATACATGGCCCTATTCATTCTTTCATGTACATGGATCAGAGAAACAGCCTCAAAGCATGATGTCGCCACTCCCATGCTTCACAGTAGGTATGGTGTTCTTTGGATGCAACTCTCTCCTCCAAATATGACGAGTTGTGTTACTACCAAACAGTTCTACTTTGGTTTCATCTGACCATATGACATTCTCCCAAATCTCTTCTGGATCATACAAATCTTCTCTAGCAAATATCAGATAAGGCCCGGACATGTACTAACTTAAACAGCGAGATACGTCTGACACTTTAAGAATCTGAGTCCTTGGCAGTGTACGTTGGTTCCAGCTCTCTGCAGGTCATTTACTAGGTCCCCCCGTGTGGTTCTGTGATTTTTGCTCACAGCTCTTGTGATCATTTTGACCCCATGGGGTGAGATCTTGTGTGGAGCCCCATATGGAGGGAGGTTATCAGTGGTCTTGTATGTCTTCTATTTTCTAATTATTGCTCCCACAGTTGATTTTTTCACACCAAGCTGCTTGCCTATTGCTTATTCAGTCTTCCCAGCCTGGTGCAGGGCTACAATTTTGTTCCTGGTGTCCTTCGACAGCTCTTTTTTCTTCGCCATAGTGGAGCTTGGAGTGTGACTGTTTGAGGTTGTGGACAGGTGTCTTTTATACTGATAAGTTCAAACAGGTGCCATTACTACAGGTAATGAGTGGAGGACAGAGGCGCCTCTTAAAGAAAATGTTACAGGTCTGTGAGAGCCAGAAATCTTGCTTGTTTGTAGGTGACCAAATACTTATTTTCCACCATAATTTCCCAAAAAATTATTTCCAAAACAGACAATGTGATATTTGGGATTTGTTGTCTCATTTTGTCTCTAATAGTTGAGGTCTACCTATGATGTCAATTACAGGCCTCTCATTTTTTTAAATGGGAGAACCTGCACAATTGGTGGCTGACTAAATACTTTTTTTCCCCACTGTGTAGGGTATTGCCAAACTTGGAAGAAATTGTGTAACAATTTTTGAAGTGCTTTTTCCAAGATTCCTTGTAAAAATGAAACATTTCAGCTAAAATTGATGATTGTTGGAAATGTTTTTTTTCTTTCATTTTCACAGCCTAATACTAAAAAAATTTGTGAAGCACCTGTGGGGTCAGTATACTCACTACACTCCTGGATATATTCCTTAAGGAGTATAGTTTCTAATATGGGGTATCTTCATGAGTGTTTATTAAGTTTTTACACCTTAGAATGCCTAGAAACCTGTAATGGTGCTTAAATAAAATCGTATTGAAAATGAAACCCAAAGTCCATTAGGTGCTCCTTCTATTCTGAGGCTTTCGATTGAGACAAATAGCGCATGAAGGCCAGATATGGGATAACTCTAGAAATGTCAGAATCTGGGGAAACGACGTTGAGTTGCAATTCCCTGGTCACAGTTCCAGTGAATAATGGATAGAAATTGAAAATCTGCAAAGAAAGTGAGTTTAACCTCCACTTTGCTTTAATTTCTGTGAAATATCTGAAGAGTTAGCAAACTTCCTAAATGCTGTTTTAAATACTTAAAGGGGTGTAGTTTCTTAGATGGAGTCATTTTTGGGGTATCTAACATACAGGCCCCTCAAAACCACGTCAGAATACCCGTCGGAAGGTGGTTGCGGATCAAATTAAATTGTTGAGTGAGAAGCTTAGACAATCTTACATGGATTTTCTGTCCAACCCAACTCCTGCAACCAAACTTCAATGGTCTAACACTAAAAAAGAGTATGAGCCCTGGCTTGAGTATAGAGAGGTGTCCCGACGATCCCGGTTGTCAGCTAAATTATTCAGGTTTGAGAACAAAGCAGGGCGGCTTTTTTGCTTTAATTTTGCTAAGGGGATTAACTCTGGTTCCAATATCTATGCAATGAAGGGCTCATGTGGAATATGCAAAATTCTGCAGCTTTAAATGTCCCCCGAGTTCTAGACCATATAAATCACCAGAAACTTCCGACGACAGGGACCCCTCAGAATGCTTGGCCTCGCCTCCCCCCCCCT
>JAODAL010059699.1:0-21328 GCA_025379985.1 Phyllomedusa bahiana
TTTGGGGGGTAAAGGCGGCAGCAGAGGGGCGGGCAGGGGCACAATGGAAATTGGGGGGGGCAAAAAAAAATTAAGGCCACAGAGGGGCACAATAACGTGTGGAGGTCACGGCGGCAGCATTATGAGGTCAGACAGTGGCAGAATGCATTATGGAGGGGAAAAACAGTATTAGGCACAAGTGGACAATCAAAAGTGTGGGGGTCACGGGGGCAGCAAATGAGGTCAGACGGGGCACAAGGGCATTGGAGGGGGAAAACAATTAGGCCCCAGAGTCACAATCACAAGTGTGGAGGTCACGGCGGCAGCAGTAAGGTCAGCAGTGGCACAATGAAAATTTGGAGGGGAAAACAGTAAAAGGCCACAGAGTGGCACAATCACACAGTGTGGAGGTCACAGGCGGCAGCAGAAATGAGGTCGGGCAGGGGCACAATGACATTAATGAGGCGGAAAAACAGTATTAGGGCACAGAGTGGCACAATCACACAGTGTGGAGGTCACGGCGGCAGCAGTATGAGGTCAGACAGTGGCACAATGACATTATGGAGGTGGCAAAACAGTATTAGGCCACTCTGTGGCCTAATACAGTGTGGAGGTCACGGCGGCAGCAGTATGAGGTCAGACAGTGGCACAATGACATTATGGAGGCGGCAAGACAGTATTAGGCCACAGAGTGGCACAATCACACAGTGTGGTGGTCACGGCGGCAGCAGTATGAGGTCAGTCAGTGGCACAATGACATTATGGAGGCGGCAAAACAGTATTAGGCCACAGAGTGGCACAATCACACAGTGTGGAGGTCACGGCGGCAGCAGTATGAGGTCAGGCAGTGGCACAATGACATTATGGAGGCGGCAAAACAGTATTAGGCCACAGAGTGGCACAATCACACAGTGGAGGTCACAGCGGCAGCAGTATGAGGTCAGGCAGTGGCACAATGACATTATGGAGGCGGCAAAACAGTATTAGGCCACAGAGTGGCACAATGATACCGTGTGGAGGTCACGGCAGCAGCAGTATGAGGTCAGACAGTGGCACAATGACATTATGGAGGTGGAAAAACAGTATTAGGGCACAGAGTGGCACAATCACACAGTGGAGGTCACAGCGGCAGCAGTATGAGGTCAGGCAGTGGCACAATGACAAATTCTGGAGCTGGCAAAAAAGGAGTAGGCCAAAGAGTGGTACAATGACACAGATAGGAGGGCACGGCAGGAGCAACAGCAGCAGCATAAGGTCAGACAGTGGCACAATGACACAGTGTGGAGGGCACGGCAGCAGCCACGGCAGCAGCATGAGGTCAGACAGTGGCACAATGACAAATTCTGGAGGTGGCAAAAACAGGAGTAGGCCACAGTGTGGAGGGCACGGCAGCAGCCACGGCAGCAGCATGAGGTCAGACAGTGGCACAATGACACAGTGTGGAGGGCACGACAGGAGTCACAGCAGCACAGCATGAGTCAGAGAGTGGCACAATGACATTCTGCAGGTGGCAAAAGACTATCAGGCCACAGAGCGGCACAATGACTGAGAGCGGAGGTCACGGCGGCAGCAGCATGAGGACAGGCAGTGGCACAATGACAGAGAGTGGAGGTGATGACAGGAGCAACAGCATGAGGTCAGAGAGTGGCACAATGACATTCTGGAGGTGGCAAAACAGTACCAGGCCGCAGAGTGGCACAATGACACAGTGTGGATGTCACGGCAACAGCAACAGCAGCAGCAGCATGAGCACATAGAGTGGCACAATGACAGAGTGTTGAGGTGGGTGGCAATACCAGTCCCTGGTAAAGACGGTGGTAGGCAGATGGAGAAACTATCAGCAGATGTGTGCATCAGGCGGGTGGCGGCATCAGAATAGTGGCTGAGGCAGGTAGTTTTGAACCCAGACTGACGCCTAAGGCATTGGTGTGTGGAAATCCTGGCCGATCCACGCCTGATTCATCTTGACAAAGGTCAGTCGTTCAACATTTCCCGTGGACAAGCGGGTTCTCCTTGGGGTAACGATGGCCCCCGCCGCACTGAACACCCGCTCTGATGCCACACTACTGGCCGGGCAGGACAGCTTCTCCACTGCAAACTCGGCAAGTTGCGGCCACACATCCAGTTGGCTGCCCAGTAGTCCAGCGGATCTTCTAACTGGGGTGGCAGAGTGCTGTCCAAGTAGGCCACAACCTGTTGGTTCAGGGAATGCTCCATGTCCTGCTGCTGCTGCTGCTGCTGGTGACTGCCCTCCTCACTAGGCGGGTGAAGGAAGCTGCTCATTAGTGACTCCAGACTTAGGTTACTGCTGATGGAGCTGTACTGCTCCTACCCCCCCCACCTCCCCACAGCTCCCTCGGCAGTTGTACGTGATCGCTGAGGTTCCCCCCCTGTCAGACCTGTCTGCGGAGGGACGATGCCGCACATAGGCAGCGGCCAACTGATTACGGAGGATTTCCCTATAGTATTTGAGTTTGTCTTCCCTCTCAATAGCTGGGAAAAAGGCTCCCATTTTGGACCGGTAGCGAGGGTCCAATAGGGTGGAGAGCCCGAAAGTCATCCCTCTGCCGGATGCTGACTATTCGGCTGTCACTAGCCAGGCAAATAAGCATGCTGCGGGACATCTGCACAAGTGACTCCGAGGGGCTCCCTGCCTCCATTTCCACTGTATACTGCCACGGTGCTTGGGAGTCATCTGCCTCGTCTTCCTCATCTCCATCCACCTCCTCCAGCTGCTCCTGCTCCTCCTCTCTTGTCACCTGGGTAGAAAATCCACTCATTTCACCAGACAATGCTTCTGCTCCAATGTCCTCCTCCTCCTCCTCCTCCTCCATTTCAGTCCCCACCGGACTCATGTCGCCACATCTCCAGTCCCCTGCCCAGACAGATTTTTCAGCATCTGTTCCAGGACATGAAGCAGTGGATGACGTTATTCATCCCGTAGTCCTGGCGACTGACAAATAACGTGGCCTCCTCGAATGGCCTCAACAAACGGCAGGTGTCACGCATGAGCTGCCACTGGCTGACATCAAAGTTACACAGGGGAGTACTTCTGTCTGCCTGGATCATCAAAAAATCGTTAATGGCCTTTCTCTGTTCATACAGTCGGTCCAACATGTGCAGGCTGGAATTCCAGCGGGTGGAAACATCGCATATCAGAGCGTGTTGGGGGAGGCCGTTCTGCCGCTGCAACTCGAGGAGGGTGTTCCTGGCTTTGTACGAATGGATAAAGTGTGCACAGTTTCCTGGCCATTTTCAGAATGTTCTGAAGATCGGTGGAAGACTTCAGGAACCTTTTTACAACCAGAGTGAACACGTGCGCCATGCAGGGCGCATGGACCACCCCTCCTCGGTGCAGCGCGGACACCATTTCCTCCATTGTCCGTCCACCAGGTTCCGATTTGCAGTTGCCGTCGGAGAAAGCCACACATCGATTTCCTTGCTGCATGACGCGAGCAGTTCCTCCCCTGTGTGACTTCTTGCGCCGAGGCAAAGCGAGTGGAGAACTGCGTGGACACCGCTGGTGCCCTAACACATGTGGTATGATGGAGCATACTTGGTTGGAAGGCTGAGATGGTGGAGGAGGAGGGAGGCGGACATTGGCGCTGGAGCAGGTGTTTGACAACGTGGAGGAGAAAGCGGCGTCTCCGGTCCGCAAGTTGTTTTGGTGTGCCTGGGCACAAGTCACATTCACCCATGTGGTCCGTAAAGGACATGTCACTGGCCCTGACCGTAGTTACAGCTCCAGACGTCCGCGCTGCCGTGTACCTTGGAACAAACCGTGATAAGCATCAAGGACTGAACACTTACTGTTCTAACATATTTATGAAGTGCTGGTACTGCCTTTTTGGAAAAAAATTACGGCCTTGGAACTCTCCATCTCGGCTCGGGCACAAGCCATTAGTTTCTCTGAATGGTGCAGAGTCCACCATTTGTAAAGGGATGGACTGCAGTACCAACAACTTGGACAGGAGCACACGGTCAGCTGCTGCACCTTAGGATGGTTGGACGCATACTGTTTTGATCACTTTACAATCGCCTCTCTGAATCGACTGCCTGTCGCCATGAGTAGCGAGAGCATGAAGATCTGGACCGGAGAGGATGTCAAAGAGTGAACCAGCTCCTTCTGCAGAGGTGGTGGAGCCATGACTTGGCTGAAATGGCATGCGAGCCACAGTCCGCTGCTTGCTGCGCAGCGGCAGGATGGACCACCACCATCTAGGGCCACGTTTCTCCCCAGCCAACCGGATGGTGACGAGCCAGCATGTGTTGACGGGGAGCATGGCCGTGTGCCAACGTTTAGCCCCTGGCCACGGCATCACTTTCTGCCCACACAAGATCTACATATACCCATATTCGGCTCTCTCGCTGTGTCTTAGCAAAGAACTGCCACACCGCCGAGTAGCTGATTTTAACCCGCCAACTTCTCCCGCACTGAGTGACTACTGCCGCCGCTGCCTCGCTGAGCCCTGTGGCCGCTACGTCCTTGGACCTGTCGAATCGGGATTTTCGTACCCCGTGGCCGCTTGCTCCCGACCTCACAACCTAGCTGCAACCGCACCTGGTGACTACGGCCACAACAACCCACTGCTGGCTGCGCCGCTGCCCCTGAACGCGCAAAAGCTTGACGCCCTACTTCTGCTTACTCCTGACGATAGGAAGCCTTGCTTCACCCGGTTAGGTGATTGGGCTTCCCAAGTGCGGCATGAGAGTGACCGATCTAGAGGTTGCTACATCAACATCTAGTTTGATATATTTCATCGTCACTACTGTCCTCATCACCTTTCTATGGTACGCCGAGGCTAGACCTCTTCACCACATTGACCCTCTCATGCCACTCCTCCACATCTATACATATTGGGCCGCCTACTGCAGAAGCTGGGGTTATTGGCCGCCTTTCTTCGCTGCGACGTAGCTGCTGACTGCCCTTCCTCAAATTGTTCATCCTCGCTATTTATGGCCTGAGCCCAGACCACATATTATATCCCTGGCTGAGGGAACTGTATGGGACAGAGGCGGGCCCGAGGACAGGTGAAGGGCCCGCTGACAGCCGCCCCCTCGCCACCCTGTCCAAGCCAACTAAGTGGTTGTGTCTGAGGTTCCTCACCGACTCTATGGCTGGTTGTCAGATGTCAATCTGGGAGGAATATGATGACCTAGTCAACCAATCAAGAACCCTTGGGTTGCTGAACAAACACACGCCGGCTAGATGACAGCGCAGTTTTGGGCCTTCACCGAGTGGACCGCCTGCTTTGCGACGACACCCTTGCTGTGCTGGCGAACCCTTGCCCTTTTCAGAAATTTGTGCCGACTGCCCACTCGCAATGCAGAGCCTGCCACCTCTCTGATCTAGACATACAGTTTGTTCTAAAAAGAACAGACACTGTTGTAATTAGCCTTTGCTTGTGAAATAGGCTACCAAAAAAAATCTAAATATTTGGCGAGTAGAAAAAGACGGTTATATTTTTGTTCAGCGACAGCATCAAGAACAAAGCTTAATTAACCCCTGATGTTAAATTGCGCAATCAGTAAATTGAGCCGCACAAACTAGTAGCGTGTTACAATTGCGTTGTTTTTACTAACGCCCACTCAACAAGAAGGGATACAGTTAGTAATTAGGCTCTATCTGCTTGTGAGATTAGGCTAACCAAAAAAAAATATATATATTTGGCGTTGAAAATCGAACGTGTTATATTTTTGTCAGCACAGCAAGCAAAAACAACGCTTAACTAACCCCTGATGTTAAATTGCGCCAAATGAATTGAGCCTCACAAACTAGTAGCTTTGTAGCTGTTACAATTTGCGTTTTTTTCCTTTCTACGCCACAGCACAAGAGATACAGTTGTAAATTAGCCTTTGCTTGTGAATTAAGGCTACCAAAAAAAAATATATATATTTGGCTTGAAAAAGACGGTTTATATTTTTGTCAGCACACACCAGCAAAAACAAACGCTTAATTAACCCCTGGAAGTAAATTGCGCAAGAATGGAGCCGCACAAACTATAGCTTTGTAGCTTAACAATAGCGTTGTTTTCTACTCCACACAACAAGAAGATACAGTTTAATTAGCCTTGCCTTATGTGAATTAGGCTACCACAAAAAAAAAAAAATATATATTTGCGTTGAAAAAGACGGTTTATTTTTGACAGCACAGCAGCAATAACAACCGCTTAAATAACCCCTGTGAAGTTAAAGATTGCGCAATAGACTTGACCGCACAAACTAGTAGCGTGATACAATTTGCGTTGTTTTCTACGCCACAGACAACAAGAGATACAGTGTAGTAAAGTACCTTTCTTTTGAATTAAGGCTACAAAAAAAAATATATATATTGGCGTTGAAAAAGACGTGTTTATTTTGTTGGTCAGCACAGCAGCAAAACAAACGCTTAATTAACCCCTGTATTAAATAGGCGCAATAGAATTGAGCCGCACAAACTAGTAGCGTGTTACAATTGCGTGTTTTTTCACACCTACTCCCGACACAACAAGAATACAGTTTAACCGTAATTAGCCTTGCTTGTGAATTGAAGGCTACCAAAAAAAATATAATATTTAGGCGTTGAAAAAGAACGGTTTATTTTTGTCAGCACGACCAGCAAAACAACGCTTAATTAACCCCTTGTGATATAACTTTCGCCAAAGAAATGAAGCCCCACAAACTAGTAGCTTTGGTAGCTTGTTAGCAATTGCGTGTTTTCTACGCCACACACCAAGAGATACAGTTTGTAATGATTAAGCCTTTTGCCCTTGTGAATTAGGCTACCAAAAGAAAAAATATATATATTTGGGGGGCGTTGAAAAAGAACGGTTTATATTTTTTGTCAGCACACCAGCAAATACAACGCTTAAATTAACCCCTGATGTAAATTGCGCCAAAGAATTGAGCCGGCACAAACTAGTAATGCTTTGTAGCGTGTTACAATTGCCGTGGTTTATACTACGCCACACAACAAGAGATACAGTTGTAATTAGTAGCCTTTGCTTGTGAATTAGCTATCCAAAAAAATATAAATATAATTGGCTTGAAAAAGACGGTTTAATTTTGTCAGCACACTAAGCATCAAAACAACGCTTAATTAACCCCTGGCAGTAATTGCGCAATAGAATTGAGCCGCGACAAACTAGTGCGTTGACAATTGCGTGTTTTCTACGCCAACACAACAAGAGATACAGTTAGGTAATTAGCCTTTGCTTGTGGAATAAGTGCTACCAAATAAATATATATATATTTGGCGTTGAAAAAAGTAACGGTTTTTATTTTTTGTCGAGCACAGCAGCAAACAACGCTTTAAGTTAACCCCTGGATGTAAATTTGCTGCCATAGAAGTGAGGCCGCACAACTTAGTAGCAGTGTACTACCAATTGCGTGTTTTTTCTTTTCTACCCACACAAACAAGAGATACAGTTGTAATTAGCCTTGCATGTGAATTAGGCTACCAAAAAAAAATATATTATATTTGGGCGGTTTGAAAAAGACGGTTTATTTTTTGTCAGCACACCAGAGAAACAACGCTTAATTAACCCCGAGGATTGTAAATTAGCGCCAAAGAATTGAGCCGGCACAAACTAGTAGCCCTTTTGTATCGTGTTACAAATGCGTGTTTTCTACGCCACACAACAAGAGATAAACCGTGTAATTAGCCTTTGCTGGTGAATTAGGCACCATAAAAAAATATATATAATATGCGTTGAAAAAGAGAACGGTTTATTTTTGTCAGCACCGCAGCAAAGGAGACAGAAACGCTTAAATTAACCCTGGATGTAAATGCGCAATAGACTTGAGCCGGCACAAACTAGTAACGTGTTACATGCGTGATTTCTCTACGCCACACAACAATGAGATCACAGTGTAATTAGCCATTGCTTGTGAATTAGGCTACCAAAAAAAAATATATATTTGCGTTGAAAAAGACGTTTATTTTGTCCACAAACACCAGCAAAACCAACGCTTAATATAACCCCTGGGTGTAAATTGCGCCAAAGAATTGAGCCGCACAACTAGTAATAGTGTTACAATTGCGTGTTATTTCTACGCCACACAACAAGAGATACAGTTGTTAATTAGCCTTTGCATGTGAATTAGCTCTACCAAAAAAAAATAAATAAATTAGCGATGTGTGTGAAAAAGAACGGTTTAATTTTTTCAGCACATCCCAGCAAAACAACGCTTAAATTAACCCAGGCTGTAAATAGCGCCAAAGAATTGAGCCGCACAAACTAGTAGCTTTGTGGTAGCTTTATACAATTGCGTGTTTTTCTACGCCACACAAATGAGATACAGTGTAAATAAGCCTTTGCTGTGAATTAGGCTACCAAAAAAATATATATATATTTGGCGTTGAAAAAGACGGCTTTTAATTTTTGTCAGCACATCAGCAAAACATCGCTTATTTAACCCCCTGATTAAATTGTCGCAATAGAATTCACAGCCAACAAATGAATGGTTATTTGTTATTGTCAAAACGCTTGTATCTTTAAATTGAATACAAACAGGAACGGCTTAGATCCCACTTGGATATTGAATGTAATATGCAGCTGCAGTGGAAACGCACACTGGATTTCAGATCCATACCCCAAAAGAACAAAATAGAACATTCAGAGAACAGTCTCTGAGACAAGCAGATACACCCCACAGAACAAATCGCTGGTATAAAAATCAGTATCTTCAGAAAGAGCGCTAGTCACCCGCAGCATGCACCTTCCCTATCAGTACAGTGAGAGCGGTATGAGACTCCCAGCGGCGCGCTCGTGGTCTTATATAGAGCGTGACGGTCGACAGAATCCCGCCGTCTCTGATTGGCTTCATCTCTGCACATGTCATGCAGGCTGTATGTGCCCTTCTTCCTTCCAGGTGCTTTGCCCCAAGTAGCGACCAAGGTCCCTCGCAGCCCATTTTATACAATCAAAGCACACTTCGTCTCCCCCGAAGTAACCGCCTACGTTCGACTTCGTTCCGAACCGAATTTTTCCCTCCTGAATCTAAACGAATTCCACTTCGTTAGAATCAATTCGCCCATCTCTAAGTATATATAAATTTTCTCAGGTGTACTATAGCTTTAACCAGCACTGACTGGCACCAAGTTATATATTCAAGAAATGCCAATTTTGAATTTATTCTAATGTAGAAAAACTGACATAGATCGACATCTCCTATATTAAAATTAAAAAAAAAAAATATTCACCACCTCATCTGTTGTGGGTCTTGGAAGCCGGGATGTACAAAGTAGCTACAGGGCAAATAGCATGAAAGCCAATATATTATGCAGAGAGTGAATCCAGCACTGGTAACATTTCACCTTTTATTTAATGATCCATTAAAACAGCAATTAAACATGATGGCAAAGACAAGTGTGGCTGACGCGTGTCGACTCATGTGCCTTATTCGTAGCCGAAATGTGTCAGCTACACTTGTCTTTGCCTTCATGTTTAACTGCCGTTTTAATAGATCATTAAATAAAAGTTGAAATTTTACAGGTGCTGGAATCCCTCTCTGTTTATTATATCTCCTATATTAGACAACAGTATGGACAGTGCAGTTGTTTTAACTAAAGATACTCTTGTACAACACGAGCAATTTTAAGGGTTAAAGACTTTTTCAACCCACTGTATCTAGAAATAAAAACTATGTTAATTACAAGTATTATAAAATTATATAACATATTTTCATCAAGTGCATCTATGCTTTGCCAGCAGCTGACTGGCTCTAGTTGTGGATCAGACAGTAAGCTTAATTTATTCCTGTGTAGAAATACTGACATAGAACGCCAATCTCCTAGCACTACACATATCAAGGACAGTGGCATTTGAAAAATGGCCCTGAACAACCTTTACATCCTAAGCAGAAAAGGTTACTACAAGTCCCACCTCCCCTACTAAAACCCAAGGTCCCCTGTAGACACTAGTAACCCACAATCATTTTCTCACTCAACAGAAAGGATGTAAGTAACAGCCAACTTTCTACCACACTAACCACCAGTGTTCACTCAATCAAGACTTTTTTGTTTAAAAACCTGAACCTCCTTAGGCGCATACCGCAACCCTGAGTACATGCGAAGCAGCAAACACCAACTCCTCTTAACAACACGCCGAAGAATGTCACTCTGACAATGCTGCATCTCTGCGCAACCTCATGCCATGTAGCTCAATAACCTGACCAACTCGGCAGAGTGAGTTTCTGCAATTCTTAGCTAAATGTTGGAAATACCAAAACAATTTGTCTTAACCCTGCCGCTGTTGGTATGGGCCCAAATGTACCTAATCCTTAGCCCAAAGAATATCGAGCATAACCAATTATGCTTTGGGAAATGAAGATCTTCTATGCTCTTTTATTTGTGTTAATTAAGATGAATATTTGTCTTTTCATTCTTCTTCAACCCTTCCACAACCTGAGAGCCATAATATATATGGTCAACTCATGCTGCAAGAAAGCTACCAATCCTGGCCATTCATACTGATGCATACCAAAGATCAGAGGGATGGAATAGGAACCTCAGCACTCGTGATTTCAGGTTATAGGTTATTAGACATAATTAAAGGGGTATTCCCATTACAAATATTTATAAGATGTAGACTCTGCCTCTGGAATCAACACCCATTTCCAGGACATAGGTCCTCTTATACCCCGTCCTCAGTCTTTCCATAGCTGTAGCATCTGTCTCCATTCACATCTGTTTCCATTCCCTTCTATAGGAGTTTAAACTACAGCCAAGAATACTTACTTGATAATACTCAAAAATACCATAAAAGTAAATGGAGAGAACATGCGCAACATACTTCAGTTCACTTCAGTCACAGCAAGAATAAGGGCAAAGGGGCAAGAACATCCCTGTTCTCAAGATAGGAGTAAGTCTCGTAGATTTATTCCTCTTAACCGTGAAACACCAATCACAAAGTTATGGACTTCTCTGAAGTCTCCAGGTTACAGTATTTCCCTGATGAATTCTCCAAAACCACCAACTGACAGCATGGTACCAGACTCGATGGGCAGAGGAGTAGTTAGTTCTACAAGTCTAATGTCAGGACTGGGAGAGATCATCCAATATAAAAAAGGCACAAGTGAAAGCAGGCTGTAAGGGTCATGTGCAGTATGTACAGTCATGTAAAGTAGCTGTAGAGTGGGATTCAACTTCACTGCTGAGCTCCAAATCTCAACTCCACTGGTGGACCCCAAAATCTTACTCCACTGTTGGGCCCCAAACATCAATTCCACTGGTGGGCCCCAAGAATCAGTTCCACTGTTGGGTTCCAAATATCAACTCCAAAGGTGGGCCCTAAGCATTAACTTGCAGGCCTCAGGGACCCCAGTCCGATACTGGATGATTATCTATCACTGTGTGTGCAAGTCCTTTATGAAGTTGCAGTAGAGAACTAGCAGAGTGGGGGAAATAGAGAGAATGATGTGCGAGTGCGAGCGTGGTGAGAAGAGAATCCTGAGCTTGTATAGGTAAGTTGTAAGTTCTTTTAAAGTCAATATTTAAATGTAGCCATATCTAATTATTTTTTGCTTTAATTTACAGTTTTTACCCCCCTCCCCCAAAATTAGAATTTTTTTTACCTCTGCTGATAGCAAAATACATATTATGTAATTGTTATCCAACATATAATGTCACTATAGGAAAAAACAAGGATACATTTCCTGCTCTCCCTCAACTTTGCTTCAGGTGCAGCCTACCATGTATGGGTGTAAATCATCTGGTTTCAAAGTTTTTAGGGCAGGAGCAATGTAACGGAAGTGAACGTGGATCCTCTGGACCACCACAAGCGATGGTGACAGCTGCGCCAGGGAGCAGGGTTTAAGTAGGTCCCGGTATTCACCAGACCACGCCACAAAGCGGGATGGACTTGCTGTGGCGGGAGTCCAACCAGGTCGCTACCCCTAGCGCGACTTTCCTGCGGTAGCGGCCGAGGTGCAGTGAGGTACTATATTGTAAAACCAAACTCGCAGTCAGGGACGAGCAGACTGGTCAGGGCGGGCGGCAAAGGTTCTTGGTCAAGAAACGTGGCGAGGAGTCGGAAACATAGAAAGAACAAGAACGCACTCTGGAAAGCTTTCACTTGGGCACGAGGCACAATAGATCCGGCGAGGAAGTGCCGGGTGTGGAATCATCATATAGGGTCAGCGGCCAGCAATACCCAATTACCGGCGCGCTGCCCCTTTAAATCTGAGAGAGCTGCCGCTCACGCGCCCTAGGGAGCGACAGCACGTGCAGCAGCCGGCAGAGAGAGGCGAGGAGACAGGAGCGTGGCTGGGTAAGTACCCGCTCCCGGGGAAGCGAGTGCGCCCGCGGCCCGACATGTGGACCCTGGTGTCACTCATCCGTGGAGCAGGAGGGACAGAAGGGACGCGGTTGCGGCCACAGCCCAACCTGCGGGGTACAGGGCAACCCGTGACAGTAGCCCCCCCTTAGGCCTTCCCTTCTTTCTGGAAAGACGAAACTTCCGCACCAGCTCCCAAAATATCTCCTCCGGCCCGAATCCTTCCCAGTCGATAAGGAAATGTCGCCTCCCTCTGATAGTCCTCATGGTCAGAATGTCTTTCACCTTGGACACGTTGGAGGCCTCAGCTTCCGGGGGTTAGGAGGCGACTTTCCAAGAAAAACAATTAAGAACCAAGATTTCAGCAGAGAGACATGGAAAGAATTCGGGATTCTCATCATAGGAGGGAGCCGGAGCTTATAGGCCACTGGATTAATCCACTGCAACACCTCGAAAGGCCCAAGGAGCCATGGACCTAGTTTATAACTGGGTACCTTGAGCCGTACGTACTTGGCAGACAGATACACCCTATCTCCTGGAGTAAAGGTTGGAGCAGGTCTCCTCTTCTTGTCCGCCTGAGCCTTCATGCGGACTGTCGCTGCTCCCAAATGACTGTCATATCCCACACCAGCGTATCCACCACAGGAACTTCGGAGGCAGAAGGCAGAGGGAGGGGTGGGTGGAGATGTAATCCATAGACTATGTAGAAAGGTGAAGTGCCGATAGATTCAGAATCCAAAGAGTTATTGGAGAACTCTGCCCATGGCAATAGAATGGACCAGTCTTCCTGCCGGGCTGAGACGAAGTGGCGAAGATTAGTGTCAAGGACCTGATTGATCCTCTCCACCTGACCGTTGGACTGTGGTTGATAAGTCGAGGAAAAATCCAATTTCACTTGCAACCAGGAACAGAGGGCACACCAGAACCTGGAGACGAATTGGACCCCACGGTCCGAGACGATGTGACAAGGGAGGCCGTGTAGACGGAAGATGTGCTCAAAGAAGAGAGTGGCGAGCTGAGAGTCAGAAGGTAGACCCGGAAAAGGAAAAAAGTGAGCCATTTTAGAAAATCGGTCCATGACCACCCAGATAGCAGTATTGCCGGAGGAAGAAGGAAGATCGGTGACGAAATCCATTGGGACCTGGGACCAGGGCGAATCAGGCATGGGCAAGGGGTGCAGCAGACCAGATGGGCTGTGAGGAGGCATCTTATCCCGAGCACAGATGGTACAGGACTCCACAAACTCTCTTGTGTTCTTGGCAAGAGCTGGCAACCAATAGAAGCGGGAGATTTGTCTTCCATGCACCAGGTGCACAGCCACCAGGGAGCAATGCCCCCATTTTAGAACCCTCCTCCAGAGAGTCGGACGCACGTAGGTTTTACCCCATGGAACCTGCTGGAGATCCACTGGAGCAGCGTGAACCAAACGTTCTGGAGGTATGATATGCTGAGGATCTGACTCTTCTCCGGTAGTATCGGACGCGCGGGAGAGAGCGTCGGCCTTGATGTTCCTTTCTGCCACACGGAAGTGAATCCGAAAGTAAAAACGCGAGAAGAACACTCGGCTTGACATGGATTCAGATGTTGAGCCAACTGGAGATACAGGAGGTTCTTATGGTCTGTATAAACATCAATAGGGTGATGAGCCCCTTCCAGGAGATGGTGCCATTCCTCCAGGGCCAGCTTGATGGCTAACAATTCCCGGTTCCGGATGGCGTAATTCTTCTACGCCAGCGAGAAAGTCTTGGAGAAGAATCCGCACGTGAGAGTCCTGCCCTTGGGCCCTTTTTGCGTGAGAACCACCCCCGCCCCCACGGAAGAGTCATCTACTTCCAAAGAGAAAGGTTTCTCCGGGTCCGGGCGTGACAGGATGGGTGCTGAGGCAAAAGCCGACTTTAGCTCCGTGAATGCCCTTTCAGCCGCCTGTGACCAAAGTCTCGGGTTGGCGTTCTTCCTAGTGAGGGCCACAGTGTAGAAAAATGGGGAATAAGTTGTCGATAGTAATTAGCGAACCCCAAGAACCGCTGAATAGCCCGAAGTCCGACTGGTCAAGGCCACTGCAGGACGGATGATAACTTGGCTGGATCCCTCCGCAGTCCCTTTACCGAGACGATGTAGCCAAGAAATGGAAGACTTGTCCGGTGAAACAGGCACTTCTCCAACTAGGCATACAGCTGGTTATTGCGGAGACGTCTAAGTACCTGGCGTACATGCAAGCGATCGGTCTGCGGGTCAGGAGAAAAGATCAGTATATCGTCCAAGTAGACAATGACACAGGTGTAGGGAGGTTTTAAAAGATGTCATTATAAATTTCCCTGAAAGCGGGGGGGCGTTGCACAGCCCAAAAGGCATCCCCAAATATTCAAATTGCCCTTACGTGTTTTTAAAACCCTTCTTTCATTGCCCCCTTTTCGATTAGAGCGGGTTTTTTATGCTCCCGAGGTCTAGTTTGAAAAAGTTTTGGGCCCCCCCCCGGAAACCCCGGTCAAAAAAGTCGAAATCATGGTAATGGATAACGGTTCTTCACGGTGATCTTATTAAGGCCTCGGTAGTCAATACAGGGGCGAAGTGAACCATCCTTTTTCTCTACAAAGAAGAATCCGGCTCCGGCTGGGGAAGAGGACTTGTGGATAAAGCCCTTCTGTAAATTCTCCTGTATGTAGGCCAACATGGTCTGAGTTTCGGGTACAGATAACGGATAGTGTTGAGCGATTGCGTTGGCTATCGAGATCGATCGATGTCGATGTCGGGCTATCGAAAAGGGTTTTTTTTCGATATGGAGCTCGATTATGCGCGAACTTTAAAGTCTATGGGAGAGAAAAACCCTTTCATTTTACCCCAAAAAGGTGGGAAGTTTAAAATTTAACATCCCAACAGTCAAATGGTTACGTGTAATCTTAGGCAAAAAATTGGGTTTAAAAAAGTCAAGAAAAAAAGTAAGCCTTTTACTATCCCTGTTTTGTCCCCCAAGCTGCCCCTTAAACCTGCATCACCCACAAAAAAAAAAGTCCAGAAGGGCAGTTGATTTGAACCATCATGTTATTTGAATGGATTGAATACCCCTGTCCGGAAGCAGCTGAGCCCAAACCTGCAGACCCCCACTTTTAAAAAGTGCCGGAAAAAAAAAGGAGTTTTAACACCTTTGTTTAAAATGGCCCTTGGCTATACCTTTGGGCCACAGCTGAGCCCCAAAACCTGCTGCCCCCCCACATTTAAAAAGTGCCGGGAAAAAGGAGTTTTCAACCCTTTTAGTTGAACTGGACTTGACAAAACCTGCCCTGGGAAACGCATGGCCCCAAACCTGCATGACCCACTTTTTAAAAAGGCCCGGAAAAAGGAGTCTTTAAACCACCATTTTGTTTCATGGCATTGACTATACCTGTTGGGCCCAGCTGACCCAAAACCTGATGACCCCCTTAAAAAAAAGTGCGGAAAAAGGAGTCTTTAAAACCCCCTTTTTTAGTTGAATGGCATTGACTATACGTTTGGGCCACAGATGACCCCCAAAATGCAGACCCCACTTTTAAAAGTGCCGGAAAAGGAGTCTTTAAACCCCCATTTTATTTTCACTGGACATTGATATACCTGTCCTGGGCCACGCATGACCCCCAACCGCATGCCCCCCACATTTAAAAAAGTGCCGGAAAAAGGAGTCTTTCACCACCATTTTATTTGGGAAATGGACTTGCCCTACTGTCCTGGGCCAAAGATGAGCCCCCCAAACCGGGAAAGACCCCCACTTTTAAAAAAAGTGCGGAAAAAAGGAGTCTTTCAACACCATTTAGTTTCACGGACATTGACATACCTGTTGGGCCAAGCATGACCCAACCTGCATGCCCCCCACATTTAAAAAGTCCGGAAAAAAGGAGTCTTTCAACCACCTTTTAGTTGAACGGACATTGGACAAACCCTGTCTTGGGCCACAGCATGACCCCCAAACCTGGAATGACCCCCTTTTAAAAAAAGTCGGAAAAAGGAGTTTTTCAACCACCATTTTGTTTCACTGGCATTGATATACCTGTCCTGGGCCACAGCTGAGCCCCAAACCTGCTGACCCCACATTTAAAAAGTGCGGAAAAAAAAGGGTCTTTCAACCCCATTTTAGTTGAATGGACATTGACTATACTGCCCCCTGGGCCCCAAGCATGAGCCCAAACCTGCATGACCCCCTTTTAAAAAAAGGCCCGGAAAAAGGAGTCTTTAAAACCACCTTTTAGTTGAATGGACTTGCTATACCGTCCGGGCCACAGCATGACCCCCAAAAACCTGCGCCCCCCCTTTTTAAAAAGTGCCGGAAAAAGGAGTTTTCAACCCCCATTTTGTTTCACTGGACATTGACTTACCTGCCCTGGGCCACGCTGACCCCAAAAACCTGCATGACCCACATTTAAAAAGTGCCGGAAAAAGGAGTCTTTCAACCACCTTTTAGTTGAATGGACATTGACTATACCTGCCCTGGGCCACGAAGACCCCAAACCTGCAGACCCCCACATTTAAAAAGTGGGAAAAAAGGAGTCTTTAAACCACCTTTTAGTTGAATGGACTTTGACTATACCTGTCCTTGGCCATGAATGAGCCCAAAACCTGCTGACCCCACATTTAAAAAATTGCCGGAAAAAGGGTCTTTAACCCACCATTTTAGTTTCACTGGAATTGACTATACCGTCCTGGGCCCCCGCATGAGCCCAAAATGCATGACCACCAATTTAAAAAAGTCCCGGAAAAAAAAGGGTCTTTCAACCACCTTTTTAGTTGAACCTGGAAGGGACTATACCTGCCCGGGGCCCAGCGGGCCCCCCAAACCCCTGCATGCCCCCCCACATTTAAAAGTCCCGGAAAAAAAGGGAGTCTTTCAACCCCATTTAGTTTCCTGGACATTGACTATACGTCTGGGCCACAGCTGACCCCCAAAAACCGCATGCCCCCCTTTTTAAAAAAGTGCCGGAAAAAGGAGTCTTTCAACCCCTTTTTTATTTTGAACTGGAATTGACTAACCTGCCCTTTGGCCCACTGCATGAGCCCCAAACCGCTGACCCCCTTTTAAAAAATTGCGGAAAAAAAAGGAGTTTTTCAACACCATTTAGTTTCACTGGACTTTGACTATACCTGTCCTGGGCCACAGCTGAGCCCCAAACCTGCAGACCCCACTTTTAAAAAAGTGCCGGGAAAAAAAAGGGTCTTTAAACCCATTTTAGTTAAACTGGACATTGACTATACTGTCCTGGGCCACACCCTGAGCCCCAAAACCTGTGACCCCCACATTTAAAAGCCGGAAAAAAGAGTCTTTAAACCCCACCATTTGTTTATGGACATTGACTTTTCCTGTCCTGGGCACAGATGACCCCCAAAAACCTGCATGACCCCACTTTTAAAAAAAGTCCCGGAAAAAGGAGTTTTTTTAAACCCACCTTTTAGTTGAAGGGGGGACATTGGGGACTAACCCTGTCCGGGCCCCAGGACCCCCAAAACTGCATGACCCCCACTTTTAAAAAGTGCCGGAAAAAAAGGAAATCTTTAACCACCTTTTTAGTTTCACTGGACATTGACTATACTGTTTGGGCCCAGATGGCCCCAAACCTACAGCCCCCCACTTTAAAAAAGTGCGGAAAAGTAGTTTTTTAACCACCATTTTAGTTGAACTGGACATTGACTATCCTGTCCGGGGCCAGCATGACCCAAAACCTGCATGCCCCCCACATTTAAAAGTCCCGGAAAAAGGGTCTTTAAACCCCATTTTAGTTTCAGGACTTTGATATCCTGTCGGGGGCCACAGCATGACCCCCAAACCTGCATGACCCCCCCTTTAAAAAAGGCCCGGAAAAAAGGAGGTTTTCAACCCCCCATTTTTGAACGGACTTTGGACTATACTGTCGGGGCCACAGCATGACCCGGGGCCGGATTACAGTGGGTGCGGTGAAAGCCAGGCTGGCGTCCGTATCTATTAAAACGCGGTTTAAAAATCCCCTGATGGCGCCCGCAACGAAAACTGTCGTGGAAAAGAGTGCGGAAAGGGGGTGGAGAACTCCAGCCTTTTTGTACACAGTCAATACCTGGTAGCGCTTGCCCCCCGGATGAGTGGGGACCAATTTAGTTCCTTGGAAATATGGTGGGTTAACGCTCCCCGTTACACCCCGGGGCCCTTTATCTTGCTTCTTTTTCTCATTTTACTCAAGGTGGGGGAAATGGTCTCTGTACTTTGTTCTCTGTCGTGCTCCATACTCCATGTCCCTGAATAACCCACATTGGCAAGTTTTCCCGTACCTCCCTTGTACAATTTAGGGAATATTTTTAACAGCTATTTTGTCTGCAAGTTTTTTGTACTTTAAATTTGAAAACATTTTTTAAAATTTTGGTGGAATCCCCCCATGTCTTTGTTTTCTTTTTTTCATTGTTTTAAAGGGGTTTTTTTCAATACAGGGATTGATAGCTTGTTAAAAAATTTGTAAAAAAACAAATCATTTTTGAAATAGTGTCCCCTTAAACAGTGTTACCCATTCCCGTTTCTGACAGCACCATCACCCTTGGCCACTTTGACAAATTTTGAAAACAAATGTCTGTTAGAAACACATTTTTTTAGAATAGGACCTGTAGTATAGCTCATGTCACAGCAAAAAAGCCCCAAAAATTCAAAGCATGACCTTAGCCACTTTGGTCAATTTTTGAGAAAAAATGTCGTTAGAAAAACCCTTTTTTAGATAGGACCTGTGTTAGCTGATGTACAGCAAAATGCCCCAAAAATTTTAAAACATGACCTTGAGCCACTTTGGTCAATTTGAAGAAAAAATGTCGTTAGAAACAACATTTTTTTTTTAATAGGACCCGTAGTATTGCTGCATTTTAAAGAGCATGACCCCAAAAAAAAAATAAAAATGACTTTAGCCACTGTTAAAAATTGTGGGGAGAAAGGGCCCCCTTAGAAGCCACATTTTTTGTTACAAAAAGGGCCTGATTATTGCTGTATCTACAGCTACTGACCCCAAAAAAAATTTAAAAAATGATTCTCAGCCACTATTAAAAAATTTTGAGGAGAAAGCACAGAAGCCACATTTCTGTTTTCCAAAAGGCCTTAAATTTTAGCTGTATCTCACAGAACTTTACCCCCAAAAAAATTTAAATTGATTTCGCCACTATTTTAAAAATTTTTGAGGGGAGAAATGCCTTAGAAACCACATTTCTGTTCCAAAAAACCCTGATTATTGCTGTATCTCACAGCAAATGCCTCAAAACCCGACAATGCGAAAAAAATTTTAAGATAAAGTGAGTAATGGGTACGGTGTTGTCATGAAACCCCCCTTTCTGTCTTTTTCGTCTTTCACAGCAAAAACCGCAAAAAGAACTGTTGGGGAAAAAAGAATAAAATTTGCAGTAAGAAATGATATTTTAAAAAAAGTTTTCAAGAGGGCCATTTCTGTTTGAAAAGGAAAGGAAGTAGCTGGCAACTAATTGGTGCCTCGGGATTTGGGGCCCCCAACATCATCAAGGGTCCCTGCCCGATTATCTTGATGAAAATTTTAAACGATCCCCATTATTGTGGAAAGCCGGATGCGTTTGTTGTAATGATCCTCCCGCTGTGCTGAAGGTCCCCCTCAGATTGACGCTGGTGCGGGCAGGACAACACCCCCCCTTTCGTGACGGCCAGCTGGGCCATTGTCCATTTTGGGTACCCCGAAGTCATTGGGTCCGGAACACATGCAAAAAACCGGTGTGGACGCAGATAGTTTGCACATGATTTAGTGTTTTTCCTGGTGTTGGATCTGTGCCCTGCATTGCATGCGTTGGTGAGGTGTGTGGCAGACCGGCTACATGTAGCTGCCTGTTTCTGCCACTAGGTGGAGATATACCAGAGTGGTATATGCGACATGCCACCAAGGATATGTGGCCTTGGTGGAATGGGGCCCGGGGTCATATTATTGTCAGCCACACTAATGGTTGGCAAAGGTGTAGGTTAGTTTGGCTTTTCACCGTTCTTGGGTGGGGCACTTATTGGGGTAAAAATGGTGGGTGGGTGTCTACTCCCCATGTTCCCACGTTCCCGTTCCCATGTCCAGGACACTTTTTGGGAAAAACATCCCTGAGGCAATAAAGCCTGTGCTCAGGTTTGGGGGGGTGTGGTCAGCTGCAAGTTGGGCGCATGGAGCTGGTAGAGGAGGTCTTACCCCCCAGGCTAGAGGGAACAGGTGGCGCCTTTAGGAAGCCTGCATACCATGGAGGGTGGTACAAGTGTTGGGGTGCTGTGCAGTAGGCATGGCCCCGTTAGTGAGGGGCGCAGTTAAGTGTAGTCAAAGGGGTAGACGGCCCAGGGTTTGATTTTTTTTTTTTCTTTGTGTTCCTTTTCTGGACCTCAATAAAGCTGGTTTTGGCCCGTGTTAAACGGAAGACCGTGTCAGTGTGCCCTTCTGCTTACCAAGCGGGGATCGAGGCTGAAGCCCCCCGAGACTGTCCAAGATGGCGGTGGCGAGGTGAGTCTTACAATTGGTGGAGGATCGGGGCATTATTGGCACTAACCCCGGCAAGATGGGTGCAGTGCATAAATTGGGCCTAATGATTTGGGGGACAAAAGTGTGCAGGAAGATCTGAAATGTAAATAGGCTGCCCCATTAATAGGACTTTTGAATTTTACCCGTAAAGAAGCGTTTTGGAAAGATTTCACCTGTATAAGACTGTTTCTGTGTGGGGGAAACGCCAAAGTGACCCAAAAGATTTTTCTTGAAGAGACAGGGGACGCCCCATCGAGACGGGGTTTGGTGCTGGCCTTTTGAGTTTAAAATGACAGGCTGTCAAAAAGTCTTTTTTGCTGGGTCTTGAAAAAAAATTTTTTGGCTATGGAGGGGGCTGCTTTTTTCAGTTAATGGAGGCCCCAAAGCCAAGCTCAAGAGTATAATAAAAAGTCCGGGGGCCCGTTTGAAGCAGAGCATGAGGCAAAAAAACATTGCCCCAAAGGGTTCCAAGCTGCTGTGGTGTCTGGGGAGGCGACCCCAAAAATGGAAAGACGGCTCCAAAATTCACCCAACCTGACTGGGGGCAAGGGTGCCTACAAATGGAAATGTGCTGGAGGGCTTCCCGGGTTTCCAAAGGCCATGGGTTAACCCCAA
>JAODAL010059700.1:0-21328 GCA_025379985.1 Phyllomedusa bahiana
TTAACGAAAAGTTGCCCAAATTCCCTAAAGGGGACGGATAGAGGCCCCCCTGAAACCTTTTGCATGGTGGCACAGCAAGAGACCAGTATTAAAGAGGTCAAAATTGAAGAGGCTTGTCCCCATCCCAGAAGCAACAGTCTCGAGAGATGCTGCAACAGAACAGAGAATTTTCAAATTTCCCCGGGCCCTACCCAATTAATAAATGAGATCCATGTTGGGGGTGAATATAAAACCCTACCGGCTTCCGGAAGACCATCAGGAGGTAATTTCTATGGAAGTAAAAAGAATGTTAGAATTGGGTATAATTGAGGAAGCAAAGAGTGGGTGGTCAAGCCCTATAGTGTCGGTGCCAAAACCATCAGTGGAGTGGCGGTTTTGCGATGCTCCCGGGAAAAGTTGAAAAAGTTTTAAAATTTGACGACTACCCAGCCCAGGGTGGAGAGTCATTTAAGGAAAGCCCTGCCGGGTATTTTCCCATTTGGGGACCTGAAAAGGATACTGGCAACCCCTTTTTCCCAAAAGAGGCTAAGGAAAAGACCGCATTCTCCACGCCTGATGGCTGCTACCAGTATGTCAGAATGCCTTTCGGGTTACAAGTAGCCCCTACCACCTTCCAGAGGACCATGGACAGAATTTTAGGCCTCCACAAGAAGTATCCAGCAGCATTCTTGAATGATACAGTAATTTTCAGCAGGGACTGGGAGAGCCATCTAGGTAAAGTCCAGGACGTAATTAAGAAATGCCGGTTTCACCATGGGCATGGAAGAGGCAAGGTATCTGGGCTACATAGTAGGTAAGATATAAACAAGTCTATTAGACAGCTCACTATGAAAAAGAGTTTTGGGAAATACCTTTATTGAAGCACAGCACGGAGTCCCAGTCAGCCCTTCCCGGAGAGTGTAGCAGCAAATTGTAGATGGATGCTCCCGCTTGAGGCTGTCCGTGAAAACCAGATGATTGCAGCTTTTTTTAAATCCTTTATGTTTATTTTCATGCAATTTTTGTGCTGTTTCCCTTATGGGTACATACCGAACCTTATACTCCATAAAGATGTTTTAATTGCTGAAAATTTAAAACTAAAAGTGATTTTAAAGAAAGTGCAATTATCGGGTTTTTTCACGGGACACCCTGCAAGCTGGAGCTTTATACTACATGTAGGTAAGGGTGAGATAAGCCTCGGGAAAAACAAGGTGGAGGCAATACAGAACTGGCCACAGACATTAACAAAGAAACAGGTTAGAGCCATTCTGGGGATTGTGGGATATTACAGGAGGTTAGTCCCTAATTTTGACACAATTGCATACCACTTAACAGAACTTACAAAAGGTAAAAATATGTCATGGCAAAGGGGTTTTCCTGGGGCAAATGGCCTTAAAAGAGCTCAAACGGTCTGTTAAGCAGTCGGTGCTGGTGGCACCAGATTTTCCCAAAAAGAGTTCGCAGTCCAGACAGATGCGTCAGCCCGGTGATGTTTCTCAGTAGGAAGAGTGAGTGTCCTCAGGTGAGAGGAACTATTCAAAAGTCGACAAGGAGTGTCTCAAAATTAAGTGGGCTCTCGAATTCGTACGATATTACCTGCTGGGGAAAAAATTCAGGCTAATATCTGAACATGCCCCACTAAAATGGATGAGGGAGAGGAAAGGAAACAATGTCAGGGTAAAACGGTGGTTTCTCGCACTCCAAGATTTTAATTTCCATGTAGAACATAGACCAGGAAAGCTGCATGGGAATACAGATTCAGTGTTGAGGGTACATTGAATGGTAACAGAAGGTGCCCAGCCCCCCAGCTTGGGGCAGGAGGATGGGGGTATGTAAGAGAGCAAAAGGGTTAAGTTGTTGATGGCAGGTATGTAACACCAAGGTGGCTGGCCCTGGTGATGTAAAAAAAATAATCTGCTGCCAGTGACAATAAAAAGGAGCTGAGTAATAAGGCTTGAAGCCTCCGTATGGCATGGAAGCCTAACATTGCCTAAAGGTTCCTGTGGTAAAACATGTACAATCGTCCTGGTGAGATTGTTTCATTTTGCCTTTGTTTTGTGGCCCTGTAGAAAGAATTATTTCTGTTTTGTGTTTAGAAGCACGTTTTGGTTGTTTAAGTCTGAGAAGCAATAAAGTTTGTGTTATGTTTCTCACCTAAACTTGTGTCTGGGCTAAACAAGTGACTTCATGTGAGCTGAGCTCACATTCTGCAACAGTAATGTATTGCAGAACAGTATAGAATAATGTCTGGCCTAATACACCTAGCTTTGGGCAGGGTGTAATAGGATTAGTAAGATGGCAGCCATGGTGGCCTTCAGTAGAACCCAGCTGACAATTGGTCGCCACCCAGCCATCTCTTAGAAGGGGTTATCAGGCAACAGAACAATGATGTATATGTACTTTAAATATCGGGAAGGGGTAAAAGTGGCATTAAAGTCTAAAGCATTTTTCACCTATTCACTGGATTACCTATTTACTGGGTTCACTAGCTCCCTGCTAGTTGGGGCTCATCTTTTGGAACTGCCACCGATAGCCAGATCAGGGTCTCCAACTTGCTTCAGCCACACAATGAAAGCTAGGAAGAGTTTGAATCGTGTAACAGCCAAATATGCACCCTATGATAATAAAGAAAATGGTGAAGCACCAAGTTGGGGCTCATACCCCCACTTGTCTAGCATTTATCATATATCCAATAGATAGGTAATAAGCTACTTTAGGCTGGAATACTAAGTTCTAGCCCATTTGGGGTCTTAAAGGGAACCTGTCATTTAGTTCATGCTGCAAGTCCAACGGAAATTCTAAAGGGTTTCAGAGCAAAACACCCTGTAAAATTGAACCTAGTATGGTGGGGAAGTTTCTGCAACTGGGAGAAGTTAGTCTGATGTGTGGCTTCTCTCCCTGCCCATCAAGAGAGACAGCTGTCAGTTCAATAGAACATGTCTGGTGGTTTATGTTGTCCTGTCAGTGAACAGGATATGATAGGGAGAGAGAACTGGAAATCTGTTATATATAAGTTTATATGCTAAAATACTGAGCAAAAAGCATATTACATTTTAAAAGTGAAACTGAAAGTGTTGCTGACCCCACCCACATACAATGATTGATAGTTTGCTCTGTACACACACTGATACAGGGAAAGCTGTCAATCACTGTAAGTGGAAGGGGTAAGCAGGACTCCTTATGTCTCAAAGAATCTAGTCAGGACTTACTCAATTTACTCAGATATTCTGCTCGAAATCATATAAATCTAAATATTGCAGAGCTCAATTTCTCCCCCTCTTTCCTATCCTCTCAGATGGGGTAACATAAACCACCTGGCAGGTTTACATCAGACTACTCAACTTTCCCAGCTACAGCAGCTTCTCTCATACCTGGCTCAGTTTTAGAGAGTGTTTTACTCTGAAACACCGGCGTTCTGGCAGCATGAATTGGCTGACCGGTTCCCTTTAAAAACTGAGCATATAACTTTTTTTATCTTTTTAATGACGGAGGGTTTACGCCATCATATTTTTGAGGGTGGAGGTCTTTTCAGCACAGAATCAGCATTATATCCTCGTTAAAAAAATTCCACGTTTGCAAGATTTTCTGCCTTCTATACTTCTTGTCGGCATATAAAATGCCTCAAAAAAAGTTACGTCAATTCTTGATCAACGCCTACAGTACATGCCGAAAATACTTGTAAACTCGATGGGAGGCGTTTTAATATCGGTTTTCCATAGTTTTTGAACCTTTTTTGGGTGGATTACGCTCATATTCAGAAAACAACGTACCCTTACACTCTGGCATGACCTAAAAAGTAGTAGTTCATGGCTTGAGCCTTTGAGCTTAAAAGTGAAGTAGGGAGCTTTGTAACATAGTAATTAATGTGCAGTATGTGGACAGGAGATTAAGCAGGGACTAGCATTACTGTATTCTTAAACTCAGATAAGTGATACTACATTGAGTACTTACCTCCTTGAGAAAAGTGCCTGGGTAATAATGTGAAATGGTTTCCTATAAAGCTACACGTTATACAACTGCATCCTAAGAAGAATATGAAGACCTTGAAGCCATTTATAGTAGGAAACTGCATTGACAATCACGGTCAGAGACACAAAAACTCACAGCGGTGAGTAGCACAAAGGCATCATAACGCATATGATAAAGTCAGATTGATTGGTCACGTCATCAGGGGTGTCAGACAAGATAATTGAGAGCTAGGGCATTGAATGAGGAACACAGCATGGACGCTTACACATGCTAGTACCAGTTTCTCTCTTTCAAATGTGTCTTAAAGAAAGCTGCCATTCATACTCCTCAGTTTTAGCTGCCCACTCCTCCTTTTCTATATCTTTTAGCCTGCATTTCCCAAACAGATCTATGCAGCACACACTACTGCATTTTTCTTTGCCTATGACAAAAGACATGTAATACATGTCATAACTCCAGGTACCCCCAGTTATTATTTATTCTGTGTATTCCTTGCAAAAGTGGAAACAGATTACATCTGATGAAAGTGTAAAACCTTTTAGGTTGCGGTATTAGAAGAAATACAGTCAAAGTATAAGTACCCTGTTTCCCCGAAAAAAAGACAGTGTCTTATATTTATTTTTGCTCCTAAAGATGTGCTACGTCTTATCTTCAGGGGATGTCTTATTTTTCCATGAATAAATTATAGCATGCTATACGTGTGTGTGTATATATATATATATATAAAATATATATTATATATATATATATATATATATATATATATATACATATATATATACTAAAGTTCAGAGTCACAAACCATAGGATATATGTATGTAAAGGACATTTTATGGCAGCTGCATTGACTTATCTCAAAGTATGGCAAATGTGACATGCTGGGAATTGTAGAACTAGAAGTCCCAGCATGCACCATCAGCCATCCTGTGAGATGTGTGTGTGTGTCAGTGTCATTGCTCTGTTCTTCCCCCATCCCTCTCTTACTTGTACACTTTCTGTCTCCTCTCCTGGGATGTTCGGGACCTGTGGTGACATCACCTCCCTTCACAGGTCCTTCACCCCTCTGCTAAGACAATATGTCCCAGGGCTGTTTCTCGGGGTGGTCGGAGCTTGGGAACACCCGTAGCCCCTCCCCCCACCTTTCACTGCCCTTAAGGACGGCCATGTGTATGGGGAGCTGCAGCAATTACTTCTGCTATGTCTTTTCAGGGGACAGGGGCCTTATATTAGGAACTTTGAAAAAAATCACAAAAAAATGTCGGGGGTGTTATTTTCAGGGGTGTCTTATTTTCGGGGAAACACGGTATGTACAAAGGTTGGGGAGTCCTGAGTTCTTTCGTAGATATGAACTGTGTAATAGGGATCAGTTTACATGCAGCAGATTATTTGCCAAAATGTCCATGACTGTCCTCTTCATCTGAATCAGGCTGGCAGAAAGCCATATGAACCCTTAGTTGGATGTTCTTCTACAACAAGGGTGGACATTTTCTAGTCCAAGGGCAACATTGTAATCATATACCTTTCCCAGGAGCTGCAGTAAATCTTAGCAGGGTATTTACGTCTGAGACCTTTATGGTATTTCAATTCTAGATGTCCAAAGTGGCTGAAGGGTCTTGAAGGGTTTTTGTTGTAAATCTTGTGCATATGCCATGATTGTGTTAGAAATACATATTCCATAAGGAAGAAATCCAGAAATAATACAAAAATAGTTTTTACTGGATTGCTAATTTAGGTTACTTAAAGGAGTATTTTCAGCCCTATGGTGCCAGACAGAAAGTGCCCACCATAACAGCGCCAGCCATACAGTGCCACTGGTGAAATGCAGTTGTCCAAAGATGAATGTTCCTTTCTAAAGGATAGAGACGAAGCATGTTTGTGTTCTAATGGCTGGGGGGTCGTTTATGGCCCTTGGGTCACATGTTGTGCACCCCTGCTCCACAACAAATCTGCCATGTGTGAAACTATCCTCACAATTCCTTGCAAGCAACATATTACTAAAAAAAGAAAAAAATCTTGTGCAGAGATACTGCGCATGGAAGGGGACTAACCAATGTGAAATGTATATTATAGGCAGTGAAAGAGATTGAAAAAGAGAAAAAAAGGATAGTTAACTTCACCTCCTTCATATGCATAACAGCAAAACAAAATCTGCATTTCTGCCAAAATTAATAATCTAAGTGTGAAATACTCAGC
Source organism: Phyllomedusa bahiana (assembly GCA_025379985.1). Classification (NCBI taxonomy): domain Eukaryota; kingdom Metazoa; phylum Chordata; class Amphibia; order Anura; family Hylidae; genus Phyllomedusa; species Phyllomedusa bahiana. The sequence continues at coordinate 6,142 of JAODAL010059700.1, forward strand.
TGGATCTAAAGCAGAAACAAACACAACTGCGGAGACACATTTTATGTTACTGCCTTTCATCTACATCAATATGAGAACTAATGTACAAGTGCCTGATGTGTTCCTACCTCTCCAACACTGGTATTGTCACAGTCCTGACAGATCTTTTACAAGAAGAGTGCAGCAAGAGATTACAGACAGCTGTGCCGAATGCTCATGGATATAGCTGTCATACTAGTGCCAGATAAAACTCTCAGATTCCTGTTTTAAAGAGGTTCTCCAAAAGCTTAAAATTATCAGATCATCAGGAAAAATGGGAACAAAATTAATCATAAGGCCTGATTCACACGGCAGCAATTCACATGGATTTCACTGTGGAACAAGCATGTGTTCTGCACCGAAATGTGCATTAATCTTTAACACCTTAAGCCGAAGGACTGAAAAGTAATTAATGACCAGCTAAGTTTTGTAGTTTTGGCCTCTTTGCTTTTCAATGGTCATAACTTTTTTTTTTATCTTTTAAGTGATGCAGTTGTATGGGGGCTTCTTTTGTGCGGGAGAAGTTATATTTTTGGGGGGCATAGTTTAAGTTTACAAATAAATAGTTTTTATTTTTTTTAAATTAATTAATTTATTTATTTTTACACCATTCACATTTCACGCTAAATAACCTGTTAGATTAATTCTACGGGTTATTACGATCGTATGGATACCTAATATGTGAAGGTGTTTTTTTTGTCTGTGTAATGTATGCCCAATTATTTTTTTATTAAATATTTTTATGTTATTGTTTTTATTTTATTTCTACACTTTTTTTAAAGTTGTACTTTTTATTTTTTTCTTTACACTTAGTAATATATTAGCATGTTCATATATATGTTACTTTACAGAGACTGCGCTAGGAACAGGGATCAGAGCCACAAAACCCCTGATCTGCAGCAACGTCAAAAGACGTCGCTGCAGACGAACGACCTGAAATGCCTGACGCAAAAGATGGTGGGCAGTCGTTAAGGGGTTAATGGGAACCTGTAGTTTATATAGTGCAGATTTTTCTACCATAGATTGTGCAATCTGTGGTGCAGAAATAAAGTGACCTGTCACCTGTTCAGCGTGGTTTCCACATGGAAATGGCATCGGCAGAAAAGATGTTAATTAGGCCCAATGAATGAGGCTAATCTACATCTGGTTCTCCATAGAAATTCACCACACAAGATATAAAACAACTCATAGTCCCATGCTACTCCAATGCTCAAACAATCATGGTTCTGACCAGCACTTTTAAAGGGGACCCATCCAGCGATTTTTGTGACCCTTTCTGAAATCAGTATGTGACAGAGGGAAGGAAGTTGAGCTCTGTGATAAATAGATTTACAGGCAGTCCCCTACTTACATCGTTCCGACTTACATACGTCCCCTAGTTACAAACGGAGACTTATGGGGCGTGGCTGACATTCTACACTGAGTCACGCCCCATGATAACCAAGTGCCAGCATACCACAGCTGCACATGAGATACAGAACGTTAGGTGAAATCTTCTAAAAAAGGCCACAGACAGCAAAACAAATGTAAAAACTGTTCCCTGCACTATCCAAAACTAAAAAAAAAGGAATTGCATTTAATAAATATACCTGTTCCGACTTACATACAATTTCAACTTAAGAACAAACCTACAGTCCCTATCCCGTATGTAACCCGGGGACTGCCTGTGTATGATTTGATACTGAATTTCTGAGTAAAAAGCAGATAAAATCCTAAAAAGGGAAGCTGAACATACTGCTCCACCCATATACAGTAATAGACATTTTGCGCTCTACACACACTGATACAGGGAAAGCTGTCCATCACTGTATTTGGGCGGGATAAGCAAGACATTCACTGTCTCTTAAGGAGTCCTATCAGTATTTCCTCTGCTTTTTACTTAGAAATCCTGCTCCTATATACATCAGAGCTCAGCTCCTCTCCCTGTCACAATCCTGCTCTCAGATAAGGTAGCATAAAAACACCACACAGGTTCGCTTAAGGCTATGTTCACACGGCTTATTTTGGGATGGATTTCAGTCCGTATTGCGCGCCGTACTGCGCGAATTACAGGCTGAAATCCGTCCCAGTCATTACGGTAATCCACAGTTCTCATAGAGAACTATGGATTCCGTCTTCTCTCCCCGCTCGTGAAACACGACCAGTGGGAAGAGAAGTAACATGTCAGTAATCCCGGAGGATACACACCATGGATAATGAATGTCTATGGGGCCAGCGAGCTGCTGGCCTCCGCGCCCCACCCCCGCTGTACGGCACATGCCATAATTGCGGCCGAAATCCGTCCCGCAATTACGCCGTGAATAAGCCGTGTGAACATAGCCTAAGAGCTCAAGCAAAAATGCATCAAGGTCCATCTCAGTTTCATTGAATATGGATACTAAATAAAGTAAATCTATCAGTATACATAGTGTTGTGCCTATTTCATAATGAATTATATTCCTTTCTAATGATACCATGATCAGAAAGGATGGATGTAGCACTTCTTTCACAAGGCTATTAACCAAATAAATCTCTTTACATGGTTCTTGATCTCGGTTTCTTTCCAAGCACTAAAAGGTTAACAGAATGGTGTTTCCCACTGTGGGATATAAAAACAGTAATTAAATAAATTAGACCTAAAGCATCAATCATAATTAACAAATGCATGTTGAGTAAACATAACTCAATTATGCTGGCAACAGGGTGCATCAGCCTCTTTACACTGACTCATCAGGGAACACATGTAATTCTTGCCAAAGAAAAAAAGCAGGGACTTCCATAACTATAGATTGTGTATTTTTTCTAAGCTCTTGGGTCAGCAACCATGTTAATGTGTCAGCTATGCTGTAAGGCTATGTCTACACGGTCGGCCCGAAAGCCGACTGTTTTTTTGTCCGATGCACGACCGCGGTTTGTGTCACGTTTTGTGCAAAAAAGCGCAGACCTTGTCTTTTTGCCGTTGGCCCATACAATTGATTGTATGAGAAGACGACGGAAAAAACTAAAAGCGCTGGCGTATTATACAACATGTTGTATAATATGCTGGCGCCATAAGACGAGCGGAGAAGAGACGGCCTGTATAGACTACAGGTCGTTTCTTCTCCTAAAGTCTATGGGCTGCCTGAACGATCGTATTTTCAGTGCTTTTAGAATCCTAAAACCGCCAAAAATACGATCGTTTTTCTATGCCGTGTAGACATAGCCTAAGAGAGAAATAGCGCTTTTTATCGCCACTTCTGTTTAGTAATTTAGTTAAATAGATTTCAATCTTTATTTAACGCATTTTTTGCCCTTGAAGGTGTTTTATCGTTTGAATTGTTCGGGCTCTTCAGCTAATTCTATGAGATTGAATTTGAAATCCAGGGGCGAGTCTCAGCAGGCGTGTCTCTCCTGCCATGAGGTGTGTCTCTTCTCACTGAAGAGCTGACATCATCATTCTGTGTAAAGCAGGGGGAAGGGGAAGGTTGTCTGGAGAGAACAGCTATGCAGCCTCCTGCAGTGTTCTCATGTGTCTGCAGAGCCGTCAACTTCAGGCTCCACAAGCTTCTTGCTGTGCTATAACCAGTTATACACACAGCCTGAACTAATGAAACACATGTGAGGAATGCACACTGCCCTTCCCTCTTCCCCCTCTGTTATCAGCCAGGAGACTGTGTGACTGTGTTATATGCAGAGAACACAGGACATAAGACTGTGTTATATGAGGGGATCTATGAGTTAAACAATAATTACACAGATCATTCACCTTAGAGCCAGCAGCGCTTTCAGATAGCTGGTTTCACTTTTGGTTTTAACAGCTCAGAGGGGTGTAAACACAGAGTGTGCAGGCAGCCAATCAAAGCACAGCACAGGGGGCGTGTCAGGGGCATTTCCTGTCTGGGGACGTATCCCAACCGGCTGAATGAAATGTCAGTCATCCAATCACAGAAAAGGGGTGTGTCCCGACTGGCAGCTGCAAAAAAAATAGCTATTGATGCACAGTAAAGCTTATATCTGCGATAATAAGTGACTTAGGTAATGCAAACTAATTACAAAAGTGCTTATTTTTACTGTCCCCATAATCTGAGATATGATCTTTGTAGCGAGAAAACCCTTTAAGCTTTGTTAAACAAACTAAAAAGTCTCAGAGTTCCTGAAGTAGATTGAGATGAGATCTACATTATTATTTTTTTTCCACATCTACCCCGTCTTCAGTTGGTCATGGAATTATGGTATTCCTGGGTTTGTGGTATAACACCTTTATTCCCTAAAGACTCCGACATTTTTGGGCTAACAGTCCAGACCAACTTTTCTCCACAGTTCGTGTATTTATTGAATAATAATAATAATTACACTTTCTTAATATACCTTTTTCCAGTATGCTGCATAGTGACCACCTATACGCCTACTTACAGCAGTAATAAACGGTCCGTGTGCCAATCTATTTGCCTTTTTATGGTGGGATTGGAATAATTTGGTATGGGCATCTTGTGCCCAGTGAAGCAATGGCTTAGCTTATACTTCAACGGATGGGACTGGAGAAAGTTACAATCCCAGCCATTGAACCACTTAGATGCTGCGGTCAATATTGATTACGCATCTAGGAGCTTTCAGAGAGAGGAGGCTCCCTCTCTCTGCCCATCAGCAACCTGTGACAAAATCGTGGAGGGGTCAATAATTGGCAGCCAGAGACTTTATGAAGTTCCAAAGGTCTTCCTTCAATGTGCACCTAGTAGGGCCTTTATAGGATGTTGGTTGTGTATTCAGTCGAAATGTTGTTTCTGCACTGTATGGAGAAATTAACATGGTTGGATTTTTTTACTTAATCCTCTGAATGCTGCTTCCATGATTTGTACTTTGGATTAGACTGGTTAGCTCCTAGGATTCAGGGGCTGGAAGCTCTGCAGTAATTTTTTCTATAAGAATTTTGTCTTATTGGGTTTTGAGTGCTGTTGGTTCATTTTTTTTTCAGTTTTACACTACATGAGTGTATTACAGAGTTCCCTCTATCGCCACTCTACTGTTTGGGTGATCATGCACTTATTCACCCAATGAAATGCAAAAATTGGCAAGGAAAAATATAAATAGTATAAGGCACTAGAAAAAAAAAGGTCTCTTATGTATACTTACAAAGTTTTATAAATTTTAGGAGCTCAAAACATCCTGGCAATGATATTTGTCACACATAATCATGAGTAAAAAAATTATTGGAAAATTATTTGAAAATTTTAATTATTTGAAAATTATTGGAAACATACAAAAAATAATAATAATCTAAAAACGTTAAAAAAGTAACACTCCATCAGCTATAGAGACTACGCGTTTGGCACTGCCGTCTCCAGTGCGTCTTCTAGTACCTTCTATTCAGGTCCTTGAAGCTGCACTGGAGACGACAGTGTGGAACACGTAATCCCTATATCTGATGGCAGTGTCGGACTGGGGTACCTAGGGCCAACCATAGGAGTTGATTCTAGAGGCCCACCCCAAAGCTACTGTACTGTGCCTCTCGACCTGGCCCCTGGCCAGTTTTTCTTCAACGCATTCCAGGCGTCATTTTACCGAGACACGGCCTAAACAATGTGCAAGACAGTGGTCGTAGACAGCGATGTGAAATACGCTCCGTCATTTACATGCCGCGTATTTTACAATCATAGTTCTGCACGTCTGCAAAGAAGTGACATGTGATATGTGCCTCGACAAATTTCAAAGTACAGGAGGCACAGATGTGCCTAGGGCTATAGGGCGGCATTTGAGCTGTTGAAATTACGTGTTTGTAAGCACATCATTTTAACAGCTCCACCAACGCATTTTTTGGCGAGCACATGCACATGCCACAAGATGCAGAGTGAACTCCCCCTAAGCATAAAACCACTAAATAATGGTCATAACCAATTCAACAAATTAATCCCAAGGCTAATATTACTAATAATTCCACTAAGACCAAATAGCGTCACATCATAACCACATATCACCACCACATAGTGACTGAGTAATACCTCCTCACCATGGCCACATATCGCCACCACAGAGTGACTGAATAATACCACCACACCATGAACACATAGGGCCACATGTATGAAAACAGTCTAGGTCTAAAACTCACTATGTTGCCCATAGCAACCAATCAGAGAATCCCTCTCATTTTTCCAGAGCACTATTTGAAATGAAAGGGGGGGCTCTGATTGGTTGCTATGTGCAACAAAGTGAGTTTTAGATCTAGACTGATTTCATACATGGCCTATAATGACTGAATAATACACCATACCATTACTGAATATAAACCATTACACTACAACTAATATTACCGTCATATAGTGACCATCTTCTCTGATGAGTCATTTTCTTCTCTGATGAGAGTCGTTCTCTTTCATTTTTCTTCTCCATCTGGTCCAAACCGCCATGACTCGTCCCTGTAGAATTTACCACACAAACATCTTACTTTTACAGCACTTTCCTACTAATTCCTACCTCCGTACAAACTCACTATCTATAAGGCCCCAAATGGTAATAATGACCACATTGTGCCTCTAACAGTAACAGTGCCTCCAAATGGCTATTTCTTCTGTCTTAAAAGAAACATTTCTTTCATCAACATAGCCTTATTTAGGTCTGTTTTTATGGGACCAAATCTATTTTCAAGAACAGTATTTTTTTCAACAAATGTATTCCCAAAAACTTGAAAAAAATTATTTGTTGGGTGAACAAAAAAAGAAATTCTTTGCATTTAATGGGGTTTTGTTTTTAAGGTGTTTAGTATACAGTAAAAATTTCAGGATATCTCAATTTTGCAGGTTAAGATTACAGAGACAAATTGATATTGTCTTGTTGTGTTTTACTATGAAAAAAATAAAAACATCAAACTTTTCTTTGCATTGTCTTGGACCAATACAACCTTTTTGGATGGACCTGTGCCAAAAATGATGTCATTTTTAGTGGAACAAGCTGTAGTTCTTTATTTATACCATTTTAACCCCTAACTGACACATGATGTATAAGTACATCCTGGTGTCAATAAGGTTCTATGTATGAGGATTACTCAGCAATCCTGCTATACAGAAGGCTAATTGCAGTTGACACCCACCGGTAACAGCCGGGAACTGAGCCGATCTTTCAAAATATAATTGATCCCACACGCTGAACACTAAAGAAGAAAAAAATTCCAAACGCCAAAATTGCAGTTTTTTTTATCATTTCACGCCCACTAAAAATTGGAATAAAAAGTGAACAGAAGTCACATGTATCTCAATATAAACTACACTTCAGCCCACAAAAAATTCCCCCTCACTCAGGTCCATGAGTAGAAGAGCAAAAAAGTTATTGGTTGCAGAAAATGGGGCTGCAGTGTAAATTAAAAAAATAGGAAATGTTTGGATTTTTTTACAGCACTGAAACATAAGGAAAACCCTACCGGTATTACTGGAATTGTATCAACCTGCAGAATGCAGATAACACATCATTTACACCGAAGAGTGAGCGCCTTAAAAACAAAACCCCCGCTAGCATGGCACAAGTATGTTTTTTCTCACATTTCACCCAGTTCAGAATTTTTTGCCAGTTTCCCAGTATATTTAATGGTGCAGTTAATGACACTATTAGAAAGTACATCTTATCCCGCAAAACGAAAGCCGTCATAGGTCTTTGTAGGTGGAAAAATAAAAAAAGTTATGGCTCTGGGAAGGCAGCGAGGAAAAAACAAAGAGCCATATTATTATAACCAGCTGTCAGGAAGGGGTTAAGGCTTCATTTCAGCATGGCTTTCCTGAGGGGAGAACAGTGCTTGAGTAGAGCCTGGCTCTGGTTGCCCCCCCATGAGCACGGGCTGCTGTGGTGCCACAATGAAGACATTGCAGTAAAACTTTAGTAAGGCTCAGTTCATATTACATTTGTGTCCGGTTCAGGGCCTCAGTCTCTGGTATCCGCCAGAGTACTTCAAAAAAAAGTTTCCCAATGTGTACCACAGCACATCCATAGGAATTTATAGGGGAAATCTGGTTTCTTCTAACTTCAGAAAATAGAGCAAATGTCCAAAAGAAACCACCTTCTCCCTATAGATTCCTATGGATGCGCCAGGGTATACGTTGGGATACTTATTTTCAAGTTCTCTGGCCGACACCTGTGACTGAGGCCCCTGACCAGACCCAAATGTAATATGAACAGGAACTAAGTCAGCAAGGTGACAGGTGACACCGGATCCCAGTGCCCCATGTACCCCATCTTCATCTGGGCTCTGTGACATACAGAAAAGCCCAGGTATTGCAATTGTCTTACCCATATGTGATGAGCGCATATACAGTACTTACTCAACGATGTGTGGACTCTCTGGGAAACAGGCAGGAAAGGCAGTAGGATGGCAGTGCTCAGTAATGAAAGCTGTATTCCTGGGACATACTACACCACTTGGGGCCCCTATACTTGTGGGGCCCCCGGGCAACTGCCTAGTATTCCCAATGGAAAAGATGGCCCTGCTTACAGTCCTTCTATAGAGCGCTGGAGCCGGCTGCTTTTCAGTAGAGGATACAGCTGCTGGAGGGAGAGAGCTCTCCTGCTGATGCTGCATCCTCCGCAGCTTCTTCACACCAGCACTGCTCTTGCTGGGTTAATTTATAACCCGGAGAGCGAGTGCTGAGGCAGTACATTACAGCTCCGGCGGATGTCACGTGTGGGTCTCAGGGCCCTCCAGAGGATTCTCTGATCCTCCGCTGGGCCAGTCCGACGCTGTCTGATGGAGAGTTAAAGGGGTTTTGCCACAAAGTAAAATTGACGTGGGAAGTTTGTAAATTGAATAATAAATATTTTCACCATTCATCATTATTGAAAATTCTGCACTGTTTTTGTTTTAGCTGCTCCCATAGTGATCCATTGTTTACAGCTCGTCTCCTCGGGATACGACCAGGGCTGAGAACTCCTCAGTCCTGGACAGACATGCTCAGACATCAGCTCTCCTCTCAGGCAGCTACTGAGTGTTCAAACCCCAGGTACTGTCATTATACTCCCGTCCTCTGTACTCCTTAGTAATTAGTCAAACAGTGCAAATAAATAAAAAAAAAAAAGAAACCTCAATCAGGAATGTGCATAAATAATAATAATAATCCACAGGTTTGGTTCCTGCAGGGATTTGAACCTAGGACCCTTGTGCCTGGAGGCAAAAGTTTTACCTCTGAGCTACAATGTAGCTGCTTACAGTTCTACACATAAACAAACCTTTCTTTGACTAGAGAGAGGAAACACATGATGATGTCATCCTGCTGGGTCACATGATATGCAATTCAAACAAATCACACATGCCCCCTTCTCAGCACACAGAGCTGAAGAGCTGGATGCGGGAGGCATGAGATGAGATCGTGGCAAAACCCCCTTTAAGTTTTTATATGGGAGCCTTTATAGTCCAATAAATATTTTTAGGCATGATTATGTGTGACAAATATAATTGCCAGGATGGTTTGAGCTCCTAACATCTATAAAAATCAATAAGCATACATAAGGGACCTTTTATCTAGCACCTTATACTCTATATTTAAAAAAAAAAAAAAAAAAAGGAGTATAAGATGCTAGATAAAAGGTCTCTTATGTAGATATATTGATGAGGTGTTCCTTTTGTGGCAAGGGAATACGAGTGAATTCAATAAGTTCATGGACACACTCAATAACAACTTGGGGCTTAGATTTACTAATGAGATTAGCGGGACAAGGTTCTCCTTTCTGGACCAACAAATTACTAAAGACCTGGGGGATGTCTTGAGAACTAAGACCTTAAAGTGGTTTTGCCAAGAAGTGAGTTCCTCGCCTAACAGGCTGATACTCCCCTCTTGAAAAAGGGGCGTTGTGTTTCTGTGTTTAAAAAAACAAGTGCCTCCTCTGTGATGTCATCACTCCACCTCCCATGCACGTTCCTGATAGTCTCTGTACTTGAGTAAACATGTTATTTGGCTCATCCACAGGGGATAACTGTATTGTGCACAAGTTTCTCCCTCTTATCTGCTCAGGAGAGAAGATAAGCTCTGAGCAGACAGCGTCTTTCATTTGTTCAGGAACTGCTGCGGGGGAGAGGAGGCTGAGCAGGGAGCGTCTGCATGTTTTCTCAGATAATTACATTACAACCAGTGGATTCTCTATACAAAAAACACAGGATCTTTTCTCCCTAGTCCCTTCAAAGCTCGTTCATGTTCCCTGCCATCAGATAAGAAGCGCAAACAACGCAAGCATGGCCAGATCAGCTCCTGGTCGTGTCTAATGTAAACTGGCAGGAAACTAAGACCATGTAAGTCAGGCTGCAGCTCCGAGAGGCTTTACTTTTTTAATTACATATATACCCATTTTGGAGTATCCCACGTCAACATTAGATCATGGCAAAACCCTTTTAAGACTATGTTCACACGGCGTAATTTTGGGGCGTATAATACGCCCGCAATTACGCACGGGGTTTGGGAGTCGCGCTGATAGGCGCATACTTCCGCGACGCGTGGGGTCTGGCAGCCCACCAGCCCCATAGACTGTCATTACGCACCACGAGTAAGTGACATGTCACTTATCTCCCCGGGCGTAATCCATAGTTCTTTATGAGAACTGTGGATTTACGTAATATCGGAAATTTGACCATGTGAACAAACCCTTAGGAAGAAGGCTGCAGTCTGCCAAATTTGAGCATGTCTGTCACCAGCTTGTGCTGTCCATATTAAGAGCATTATAACTAGTGTTGAGCAATTATTATCGACAAAGTTGAAATCGGCAAGGTTTTTATGGTGATCAAAATTTTAAGTTCATGCGATAATTAAGGCTAAAATCTGTGCATCATCTAATAAGACGTGCCTTTTTTCGGCGTTTTCCTGTAATTTTTTTTGGCGGCCAGCAAATGATTAAGAATGAGCAGGTGAGATGTGGTGCGAGTCATGACTGGATTGATGGTTGCGATTGGCTGGAAAAATCACATGACCTCTTTTTAAAATAGAACAGCGTTTCCTGTTCGCCTCAGTGTCTTCATGTTCATAGGGTAGGACGTGGCTCTCCCTGTGGCCAAAAACCTCAGTGAAATTTCTTTTTTCTGCACGAGAAACCTTACATTAGCGTGATCCCAATTTAGTTAGTTAGGATTGGAAGATTTTATGTAGTTGGGTAGAGAATTTTAAAGGACATCTACCGCTGAAAAAGTCAGGGGGGGAAGGGGGGGGGGGGTGGGCGAACCAGCAAGCTTATAAAGAACACGGGAAAAAAATTCCCCAAGACTTGTGTAGACATTGCACGCAATATTTTATTTTTAAACAGTTTGCTATTAAAATTTCCGGATTTGGGCAGCCTTAATTTAAATATTAGGAAAACATCTTTCTAGTAACGCAGGTCTCTTGTTAGGGCAAAACCCCCCACTTTTATTATCAGGGATACATTTCAGTAGGTTTCATTTTCAATTTTTCCCCTTCCAAACCTTTGTTCATATAACCACCTTCCCCTTAAAAACTAAAACAGCAATTTTAAAAGTCACCACAGGTGAATTGATAGGTGGGAAAAAATAAATTTTATTATCCGAATACCTTTCAGATTTTTTTACTTTTTGGGGAACTAAAAGTTTGTTCATTACGCAAGCTTTCACGTAAATCGGAAAAAAAGCAATTTTTTTAGTCACCCCAGGTGAATTGAAAAGGGGCAAAAAAATACCGTGTATTAACGAAAACATAACAATACGTGTTTTTTTTTACTTTTGGGGAATACAAATTTGTTTATTGACGCAGCTTTTCACGGGAAAACTTAAAACAGCAATTGGGTTTTAGTCCCCCACAGGTGAAATTTAAAGGTGGGAAAAAAAAACATTTTAAATTAAACCGAAAAAATTTTAGATACGGGTTTTTTTTACTTTTGGGGCACTACACCCTTTTTTTCATTGACGCCGGGTTCACGTAAATTTTTTAAAAAACAAATTTTTTGTCCCCCACAGTAAATTTTAAAAAGGGGCAAAAAAAACATTTTATTATCCGAATACATTTCAATACGGTTTTTTTTTGGGCTTTTCCGGGAATAAGGGGTTTTTTCATTGAACCCCACTTCACGTAAAACTTAAAACAGTATTTTATAGTCACCACAGGTAATTAAAGGTGCAAAAAAAAACCCTGTTTATAAACCCCCAAAACATAACAGATACTTTTTTTTGACTTGGGGGCACTTTCAAGCTTTTTTTCATTTACGCAAACTTGCAAAGGAAATCTGAAAAAAAGCAATTTTATTTTCCCACACAGGTAAAATTTAAAGGGGCAAAATAAACCGTGTATTATAAAGAAAACAAAACAATACGTGTTTTTTTGACCCTTTGGGGGCACTAAACTTTGTTCATTGACGCAGTTGCCAAAGGAAAACTAAAACAGCAAAATTTTTTAAATCACCACAGGGGGAATTTTAAAGGTTCAAAAAATACCGTTTTATTATACAAAAAATAACAGATACTTTTTTTTTTACTTTGGCCCCTCCCCCCAAAAAAGCTTTGTTTTTAAATAGCAGCTTTCACGGGAAAACTTAAAACAGCAATTTTTTTAGTCACCAAAAGGAAATGGGAAAGGTGCAAAAAAACTGTGTAAATTATACGAAAAAAATAAAAAAGATAAAGTTTTTTTCACTTTTTTCCCTTCCCCAAATTTTTTGATAAGACACCCTTTCAGTTAAATTTTTAATCCAGCAATTTTTTTTTTGGGTTAAAGGGATTTTAGAATACTGTATTTGCCATCTTTTAATAAAAGACTTTCCCCACAAAAAATTTCCAATACCCTTTTCCCAAAATTTTTTTTAAAATTTCTCATGGGGGGCGAAATGCAGGGGTTTAACGAGAAAAGGGGGGGTAGCCCATGGGGGGGGAAGGGAAAAAGGTAAAAGGGAAAAAAAAATGGCATCCTTCCCAGGTGTTTTGGAACAACACCAAAGAGGGAATGGCAGGGGCAGGACCGGCGGCCTTTTCAATGGGTGAGGTATCGCCCTGGTGAATTCCTTTAGGGGGGGGCAGGTTCCCCCCAAAAATGTTTCATTTTTTTTAAGGCAACCCGCACCCGCTTTAATCCTCTCCCCCAATCACGGCCACAAAAATCTTTTATAAAACATCAAAGCCTCCGGTTCCCCCAACCAAAGGAAAAAACCCAAATTTTCAACTCGTTTACCCACCCCTGTGGGAAAAACCTTGCGAAACCTCTTTTATGACAAAAACCTTGGGGTCAGAACATGTTTTAAAAATCAAGAGGATGTTTTATCTCTCGACGCCCCACCCTTACTGATGCCAACAAGGAAAAGGAAGCCTCAATCGGCAAAAAACCCCGGGGGGGGGGGGTTTCGGAAACGCCTTGCAGGCCCCCCTTTCCTTTACCCGCAGCTTCGGATCAGAAATCAGGACACCAAGTCACCTTTTTTGAGAGGTTATGATTTTGGGCAACATTGCGGGTCCTTTGTGGGCTTTTTCCCCAGAATTTGCTTGCGAGCGCTTCAACAGTGGACGAGGGAGGAAGACGATGGGGGATGTCAAAAACGGGGGCCCCCCACAAAAAGGGAGAGGGCCCGGGCGCAGAAGTCCGCTTGGGTATGATTTTCCCCCCAGCTCACGGTCAGCGCTAACCCCGCTCCTCGCTTATTCGCCCCTCAAAAAAGGGCCAACCCTCTAAAAATGGGGCCTTTTTTGCCAAAACCTCTGATTCACCCAGCGATGTCCCTATGCCCTTTCCCTAAACCATAAGTTTGAGGCAAGAACCTTAAGTTTAACCACCACCAACAAAGTCTATCACCCTGCAGCGAATGCATAGTTAAATTTGGGGGGAACACTTTGGGCCAAAAAAAGGGGCCCGACCGACGCCAGGGGCCCCCCACTGACACACCCTCCCGTCCCCCCTCCTCCTCCTCCCCCCCACCCACCAAGCTTCCTCACTTTCCCCTTCCCACAGAGTCATGATCAGGGGTCACCCCCCGGGTCAGCCTCCACCCGCCCAAGTACCACTAGCCCCACCAGAGAAAACCCACCACCCCTTTTCCTTCCGCCCTTTGCCCAAAAACCCGCATGGCCCTACAAGCGGGCCCGTCTAGCAAACCGGCCCTTTTGTCCCTTTCCCCTTTTGGAAACAGAAAAACACTTTAAACCCAAAAACCACCCAAAGCCAAAAACCCCGAAAGTTCCGGGTTTTCCAGCTTTTGGGCTGGGAAAAGGTTTTCCTTTTCCCTCTGGGGGACACAGATTTTTCGCCACCATGGCCCCGCCTGGCCCCCCAAAACCAATGCCCACAGGGATTTCTTTGCCAAAAAGCCCTCCCCGCCCCCCAGCCACGTGTCATCTAAAAATTTCAAACGCTTGTCCCGCATCTGTGGCCAGAAAAGTCCTCTGAAACCCCCGACACGTGGGCTAGTAAGCCGGCCATGGCCCCCTATTTTCTCCTGTGAACCCGCTCACTGGGGGACGGGGGGTTTTCCCCGGGGTGACGGGGCCCCTCAGGGTCGGCCCCAAAGCTCTTCAAAAACCCCGGGGGTGGTGCAGGGCTCTTTCCCCCAAAGGGTCCTCTGGGGGCATCACGTGCCCAAGAAACCAAGCCGTTTTTGAAAATTAATCTGGGCTTGGAGACCGCCCCACAACCCGGGCAGGAGCTGGGACGGCTCTCCGAAAAGAGACCGAGCGCCTTTGGGTGGGGGTGACCAGAAAATTTTGCCAGGCCCCAAAGGGGGTGGGCGATAAGCGGGCGAAATCTGCCCGGCCCCCTTAAGATCGGGGGGCTAGCACATCCCTTGCCCCGGCCCCCCAGGGCATGAACCTGTCCCTCCCCCCAAAAAAAATTTTAAAGACCCCCACCCGGGTTTTGGACGGGCCCGCTGGGAACCGACAGCGCCCCCTGGTCTAGTCCCCTTGCCCCTTCGCAAACCCCCCTTCATCCCGGCCCGGGTGCGTTTCAGCGTCAGCTCGGGTTCCCCGGGCAACCGTCCTTTTTTTGAAATTTGGAACCCCGCTGGGAAATTTTACCCCCCCCTGCTCCCCGTTTTTGGAGCAGCGCAATTTCCATTTCCCAATACAAATCACACATGCCTGACAAGCAGGGGGTGCGGGACCTGGGTGTTTTAAACCCTCGAGAAGGGGAGGTAGGTGAAAGAGTTTTGCAAACCCTCCTTGCCAGTTTTAAGGAAACCCCCCAAAAAGGTCAGTGGGGGACAAAGCCCTTGTCCCGCATGAGGGTTGTGGTGCTTTTAGTTCTGGAACGAAACGTTGGGCATCCAA
>JAODAL010059701.1:0-21327 GCA_025379985.1 Phyllomedusa bahiana
AGTAAAAATAAAAATTTCCCCCGGGGTTGAAATGAGGGTTTTTTTTTGTACAACACAAAATTTTGGGAATATGCATTAAACCAAATTTTGACTGGGTGCAAACAAATTTGGTACCCTTATCAATTTTATTGAATTTGAATACTCCCACTACTTTTAACTGACTTTTTGGAAGCACAACATTGGTTTTTGTAACTCGCTGAGCTTTGAACTTCATAGCCAGGTGTATCCAATGAAGAAAAAAGGTATTAAGGGTGGCCAATTGCAAAGTTGTTCTCCTATTTGAATCTCCCCGTGAAGAGTTGGCATCATGGGCTCCTCAAAACAACTCTCAAATGAAAATGAAAAACAAAGATTGTTCAACATAGTTTTCAGGGAAGAATAAACAAAAGTTGCCTCAGAAAATTTAACCTGTCAGTTTCCACTGTGAGGAACATAGTTAAAGGAAATGGGAAAGGGCCCCAGGACAGTTCCTTGTTAAGCCCAGAAAGTGCAGGCCCAAGACCTAAATATCAAAAAGGCAGAGAAGAAGAAAGGGTGGGAACAGTCCCCCAAAGGACAACCACAGAACCACCCCCCCAAAAGAGCTGCAGCATCATCTTGCTGGCAGATGGTGTCACTGTGCAATCGGTCCCCCAACAATAACAAGCACACTTTGCCACAAGGAAAAAAGCTTTTAAATGGGAGAAGTATGGGAAAGAAGGGCCCTTTCTGAAAGCCCCGCCACAAACAAGGTCCCCCGAGGAGCAAAAGCCCCATTTTGGACAAGCCAGCTTCCAATTTGGAAGAAGGTCCCCGGTTGGGACTGAATGAAAACAAAATTGAGTTTTTTTGGTCATACAAAAAGGCCGTTATGCATGGCGTTCCCCCAAAACACAGCATTTCCAAGAAAACATTGCTACCCACTGTAAAATTTTTTTGGTGGAGGTTCCTCATGCTTTGGGGGTGTTTTGGCCATGCCGGCACCGGGAATCTTGTTAAAGTTTGAGGGTCGCATGGATTTTAACCCCCAGTATCAGCAGATTTTTCCTCAGAATAATGTACAAGAATCGGGATGAATTTTGAATTACGCCCGGGGATGGATTTTTCATCAAGACAATGGACCCCAAACAACAGCTCCAAATCTACTCAGGCATTCATGCAGAGGAACAATTACAATAATTCTGGAATGGCCACCCCAGTCCCCAAACCTGAAACCCATTGAAACTTGGGGGAGCGGAAGGGGGCCTGTCCTGCCCCGGCCCCATAAAAACTTAACTAAACCCTTTGAATTTTTTTTTGGTAAAGGGGAAAGGGTTTAAAAAAAAAACCTTCCCCCAGGAAAACGATTAAAAGGCCAAAAACAGGGTTTTTTTGGCGGAACAAAAAAGAGGGCGGGTATTTTTTTGGGGGCCCAAAAAAAAAAGGGATTTTTTTTTTTTTAAATTGTTTTTTTTAAACATTTTTTTTTTGGGGTTTTTTTTTTTTTTTTTTTTTCCCAAATCCTTTTTTTTTTTGGGGCCCCACTGGTAAAAATTTTTTTGGTTTTTTTAATGCATTTTTGCCCCTTTTTTGTGTTTAGAAACAATAAACCCCCTTTTTAAATTTCCCGGAAATTTTTAAACCGTTTTCCACCCCAGTTTTTTAGTTTATTTAAAAATTTTGAAAGGGGTTTTTTTTGTTGCAAAAACCCCAAAAAAAAATTTTAGAACTAAAAATAAATTAAGATTAATAGGGGGGGGCCCAAAACTTTTTCCAAGGGGAACCTGTATAAAAATACTTTTGGAAAAACCCATTTAAAAAATTTGTTTTTTTATAAGTTTTCCCCCCAAAAATATTTTGGGAAGGAATTTTTGGGGGGCCCATTTCCTCCGACAAAAACTGGATTCCCTGAGCCTTTTTTTTAAAGGTTTCCACCTTGCTCACACCCTTCCCTTTTTAAAGTTTTTCCCCAAAAATTTTTCCCAATATGATTGAATAAAAGGCTTTTTTTTATGACCCCCCTCCAAAACCCATTTATTTGGGGTTTTATCCTTAACCACTTTTTTTCCCCCAATTTGGGCGGGAAAAGTTTTTGGGTCATTGCCTTTTTTTGGGAAAGACTAAATTTTCCCTCCCAACCCTTTAAACTTCTTGGCTGATGTCTTTGGGTTTTTGGGCCCAATAATTTTTTTTTTTCCCCCCAAAAAAAAGGGCCTTAATCTTTTTTTTGGGGGAAGGGCCCAGCCCCCCCCCCTGCAGTAAAAACCAACCCCCCCAACAGGGATGCTGCCCCCCCCCGTGTTTTTACATTTTTTGGGTTTGGGGTGTTTTTAAGGTTTCCCCCCAACCCTTTCTCCCTTTTTCCCCCAAAAACATATGGAGGGTTTTCCCTTTTAAGCCCCAAACAGAAAAAAAATGTTTTTCCAAAAACTTGATTCAATTTTTTTCCTTTTGGGGCCTTTTTTGCAAACTTTTAAATTCGGGCCCCTTATTTAAATTTTTTTCCCTTTTTGGAGAAAGGGGACTTTTTTTCCGGGCAGAGGGGCCCCTTTTTTCGGGCCCCATCTTAAAATACTGTACCCCTTTTTAAAACGGGTTTTGGATAATAAAACACAATCTTCCCGTTTTTCGCCAGCATCTTAAACAAGGTTTTTTTCCCTTTTTATTTTTTTAAGTTGTTTAATGCAAAAAGGGTTCACCAAATCACTTTCCCCCTCTGGGGCCCAAAGAACCCCACTCTTTTTCTGAGGGGGTTAGGGAAAGGGGCGGAAAACCCCCATTTTGGGTTTGTATTTTGCATTTTAGCCCCCTTTTTTTTTTAAAAATGAAGGGAGGAAAATTTTTTCGGGGTTATCGGGAAATTTGGGCACAAAAGGGGAAAAACCCAAAAATTTAGAAAACAATTCCCCCCCCCAATTCCCCCTTCTTGATATTTTTGGCGGGTTTTCCCTTTAATTTGGGGAAAAAAGTAAAAAAAAAAAATGTTTTTTAAAAAAAATTTTTCCCCATTTTTTAAAACTTTTTGGGCCCAAAAAATAAATAATTTTTGGTTTACCCCTAATTGCCCCCCTAAAAGGGGGGGCCCATCCCCTTTATAGTTTTTCAAGGTAAAAATTTTTTTTTAAAGGGAATGGTTCGGGGGGAAATTCCCGCGGGAAACCACCGAAAAGCGAGGGGTTTTTTTTTAACCCCAAGCCGGGAGGGGAGTCTAATTTTTAACCCCCCCCAAAATATTAAACCCAGAGCCCCCCCCCCGAAAAGGGGCCGGAAAGGGAAAACCTTGCTGCGGGCGTGGGGGCAACCGGGGTTTTTTGCAAACCCCCAAAACTTTAATTTTCCCTTGCCGGTTTGGGGGCCCCGGGGTTTAAAAAGGGGTGGAAACAGAGACTAAACCGGGAGGCGTATTGGGGGACAGGCAGGAGGTGAGGGCAGGCGGCGGGGTTTCGGGGTCAGAGACAGGCAGACGGTCAGGGCAGGGGGCAAACAGGAAATTGGGAACTAAGCAGGCGGACGGGTAAACAGAAACCAAAAGGGATACTAGAACCACTAACAACCCAACGTAACTCACCCAAACCAGACGGCAAGGGAGTGTTGGGGCGTATTTTTTAAATGGGACCATTTCCCGGTAAAAAGCCCAAATTAACCCGGGCCCCTTTTAAAAAATCCAGACCAGTCTTTGCGCGGCGCCGTAGGAAAGGGGCACGCACGCACGACCGGGAAAGGGAAACCGGCTGGGCGTTCCCCGGGACCCGGGGCGTGGTAAGCTTGTGGGCGGGGGGGGCGGCCGGGGGAGCGGCAGTGCCCGCAACCCCCGTGAAAAAAATACTTTTATATAAAACTTTTCTTTTGGGGCTTTAAAGCGTTGAAGAAAAATGTTAATTAAAAAGTGTCTGAATGAAAACAATGCTACTCAAAAAATGCTTGTATGAATGAATGGAAATCATGGCATCTTTTACAAGCAAAATAAAAAAACTTCCACCAAAAAACTATATGTGATAAAAACCAGAAAGGAGAGGAGATTAAGTATAGCATGAAATCCGACTATTCCTGCATTTGTGTAAGCACCATAGAAGTCCTCCTGTAGTCCATCGTTAAGAAGATGAGTATGACTAATTTGTACTTTTAATTTCCTATAGTTGTGTCTAAAAATTCTTGAACACAGCTCACCCTTGGGACAAAAATGCTTACATATGTATTTCTTGGTACCGGTGGGCGAACCGAACAAACCCCCTTTTAGCAATCTGAAGATGCAGTAGTTAAAAAGTGCGGGGGGTTGGGTTGGGTCTTTGGGGAAGATAATTTTTCTCTCATTTTTCATCTAACTAACTTCTTGCAATCTGGTTTCCTACCCCGACCCCGACCAATAAATTGGTATCTATTATCGTGAACTTTCCTTTTTTTATAAATTTTTGCATTTCTTTTATGTCCATTTTCACATACTTTTTACATATTCTGTATTAGCATGGTCTCAAATGTTATGAATGTTTGTAAGCAACACAGTTTTTCTTTGTCAATAGGGTCAACAAGGACAACAAGGAAATATTGGTATTAAGGTACCTGGTGCATGTTTATTGTCTTTCTAGTCACTCTAGATAACATTTATTGTTTTTTATTTATCCTGACAGCAATAAATAAATAAATAATTGTTTATTACAGAGGTGTAACCTTAGGGTATATTCACATGGCTTAAAATGTGCTCCACAATTATGGTAATTCATAGCTCTCATTGCGAGCTATGGATTACGCGTCCCCCCCCCCCACGCGTACAATACGATCGTATTGTACATGTGGGGGGAGAATTGACATGTCAATTGTTAGCGGCGACTAGGCGCTGCTGACCATGCATGTCTACGGTCGGCGCCCAGCCGGCTCCCCGTGCTTTGGAATTACGCGCTGATCAGCACATGGTTTCACACGCTGCAATAAGCCGTGTGAACATACCCTTAGGTTCCTAAGCCCTAATGCAAAAAGTTAAATGGAGCCCTCTAGCTACCATGTAATTTACAATACTGGTGATTTTTCTTATATGGAGGGCTGCCAGTGTGCAGTCACAACAGTGTGCACTAGCCTCTATACAAATTGCAGTTTGATATGTGGGCTAACTTGATTTTTTTTTTTTTGGGGGGCGGGCGGGGGAGTGTGCATCTGGAAGAGTTGCTGCCTTAATTTTAGCCATTCAGCCCTTATTGTCATGGTGAATGTTGCCCTGATTGTATAGCAGCTCAGAGGCGTTTATAGGGTTCTAAAACATCCAGGGCCCAGGCCATTTGTGTTGCATTTTGCTCAGTAGGACTGCGTTCACATAGCAATTTTCATGCCACAATGTGAACTGTGACATGTATTTTTACAGAGAGAAAAATGTATGTTTCTGTCACTATTTTTACATGTATTCCACCTAGACACTGTCCATCACCTTAGCAGCACACGGAAAAATGTGCTCTTTCAAAAATTCTCACCTACGTTTGACAGTGTAATACCTTACAAAAACAGTCACCAAATAATACATCTTATACGTGGAGCAAATATACCATACGAATGATTGTTACTAAAAAAAAAACACTCCTACTATACCAAGACCTAATAATATTACTACTTAAGGACCAAATAATACTGCCAGACCCTGACCAAATGCCGCTACCTCATGTGACTACCAGTTGTAGGGCAGGCTCTGCAGACATATATTACTGCCATACAGTGACTGGATAGTGGTAGATATCAGTTGTATGTAGGTGCTCTGCAGACATATATCATCGCCATACAGTGACCAGATAATGGTAGATGCTAGTTGTATGTAGGTGCTCTGCAAACATATAAGTGATTACAGTGCAGTTACATTTAATGACTCACAGGTGACGTTTCCTCTGATTGGAGTGGTTCACTTTCCCTTCTCTTCTCCATCCGGCCCAGACCACCATGATGACTTTTAGAATCCTCACTTTTCTAGCACATATATATATATAATGGGCGGTTTATATACCTTTCTACCTAATGAGGGTTTATACAGGAGAGTCTGGTGAAGCCCCATTATCACAGCAACCCGCTTTCCTATTATAGGAAAGCCAGGTGCTTGCTGTGTGGGTTGGTGAGTCATCCATTGTTCCTTTATAGGCCACCATTAGGTAGGTATATAGACCCTATCCCAGTAGGT
Organism: Phyllomedusa bahiana; assembly: GCA_025379985.1. Taxonomy (NCBI): domain Eukaryota; kingdom Metazoa; phylum Chordata; class Amphibia; order Anura; family Hylidae; genus Phyllomedusa; species Phyllomedusa bahiana. The sequence goes on from JAODAL010059701.1 coordinate 6,107, forward strand.
AGATAAATAGGTCTCATCAGTAGGTAGGTATATAGCCCCTTGATAGGATCCATTAGTTGGGAGATCTATATATAGGTACTCTTGGTAGGTAGATATATAGGCCCCCTCAATATGAAGACTGGCATATATATCCCACTGCAGGTAGTTTAAAAAGTTCCCTACAGTAGAGAGGGACCTCCAGCCCCAAAAAATAGAGTATATAGGTAGGTATATAGGTCAGCATAGTAAGTGTAGGTTTATAGTGCTCCTAGTAATGTGTTAGGTATTTAGAGTAAGTTGATAGTTATATAGGGCCTCCCAGTATGAAGGTAGATATATTGGACCTCCCACTCTGTAGGTAGGTAATAGGATTCCCCACTCTGTAGACAGGTAACAGAGTCCCCCACTCTGTAGATATATAGTAGGGACCCCACTCTGTAGGTAGGTAATAGGGTCCCTACTCTCTTTCTGCTCCACAGTTGCATTCAAGTGTATGTGCATCCATAGGACACTCACACAGTTGAAGAGACTCATCGGGGCTCCGAGCCCATGGCAGCAGCCTGGAAACCTGGTGAGGTTTTCAGGGCACCAGCAGTTTTATCCGAGGCACAAGCCCCGGATAGAACTGCCTAGTGATATCCCTGTACCAGCTTTACCCCAAAGAAAGGTATTTGAATTAGGGACCCACTCAGTAAGACTATCTTGATGCAGTAGGTGGGCATACGCAACTTAAACTGTGCACTAAATGCCTTTATTTTTTCATATATAAAACAAAGCAATACATGCTGGCTAGGTGCTGCAGAATATGGTTTGATAATTGCCTTTCTGCATTCCCAACAGGGCACACTAGCGTCTACACAAATTGCAAACAGATATGTAGGCTAACTTGTTTTTTTCTTCCTTTTTTAATCTATCTATCTATCTATCTATCTATCTATCTATCTATCTATCTATCTAACATCAATCTCATATCTAACTATCTCATATCTACAGTACCTACTGACCTCAATATCTACACTTTCATCTATTCAACTACATCTACTTAATATCTACTACTATCTCAATCTATTCAATTCATTATCTACAAACACATCTACTATCCTACCTCTCAAAATCTATTCAATGTCCTAAACTATCTAACTATCTATCTATCATACTATTCTATCTATCTATCTATCTAATCTAATCTCACGGCATTAAATACTAGGGTGTACATATATTTAGCTGCTACGGGGCCCGGTCCCCGGGGCAGCTGCTAACACGTCTGCTACCCCTGTAGTTCTGCTCCTGCATCCGCTGCCAGCAAACATAACAGTAACTTACTGTTCACTGCCGGCCGGGTCCTGTCATAACAATCCCGTTGCCTGTCACTAGGGGGCCCCTGCGGGATCAGATGGGCCCCGGGTGACAGGCTACAGCATCGTGCTTAGGAGATAGTTCAAAGAAGCAAAAACAAGGTTGGTGCACTGTGAATGTCAAAAGTATGGAGCGCACAGTACTTGAGAGTACAGGGCAGCAGCAGTGCACGTCACCCAATCAGCATCTGAGCAGCACAGTGACGTCTAATGCTACTGCCCAGCAGTTCCAGCATCTATCGGCCCCTGCTTAGAGAGAAATCCTTGAGTGTGTGCCCCCAGCCACTGAACCAGCAGCAGCAGCAGCAGCAGCAGAAGACTCTAGTCGGCTGGAACTTGTCTAGCCGAGTGCTGACTTTCACTTGCTGCTCCTTCCACTGCTCCTGCTCCAGCTGCTGCATCAGTCCTCGACTTCTGTAGAGATAAGAGCCCAGTGTGTGCAAAATATCTACAAACTAATGCCAACATGTAGCTTATTATTTTTGTGCACTGTGTATGTCTGTATATGTAGCATCTGAAAATGTGAGTAATCCATTTAAGTCTGTGTAGTTTGTGTTGTGTATAATTCTGTGTGTTTGTAGCATGCGTGCATACATGTTTATATCTGTAGTGAGTGAGCAATTGGAGGCATTTTTATGTGTAGTGAGTGTGCATGTATGTCTATATATGTGGTGAGTGCATGTATGTCTATATATGCGGTGAGTGTGCATGTATGTCTGTGTATGTGATGAGTGTGCATGTATGTCTGTATATGTGGTGAATGCATGTATGTCTGTATATGTGGTAAGTGCATGTATGTCTATATATGTGGTGAGTGCATGTATGTCTATATATACAGTGAGAGCATGTATGTCTATATATGCGGTGAATATACAGTGAGTGCAGGTATGACTATATATGCAGTGAGTATGCATGTAAGTCTGTATATGTGATGAATGCATGTACTGTATGTCTGTATATGTGGTGAGTGTGCATGTATGTCTGTATATGTGGTGAATGCATATATGTCTATATATGTGGTGAGTGCATGTATGTCTATATATACAGTGAGTGCATGTATGTCTATATATGCGGTGAGTATGCATGTATGTCTGTATATGTGGTGAGTGCATATATGTCTATATATGTGGTGAGTGCATGTATGTCTATATATACAGTGAGTGCATGTATGTCTGTATATGTGGTGAATGCATTTATGTCTGTATATGTGGTGAGTGCATGTATGTCTGTATATGTGGTGAATGCATGTATGTCTATATGTGGTGAGTGCATGCATGTCTGTATATGTGGGTAGTGTGGATGTATGTCTGTATATGTGGTGAATGCATTTATGTCTGTATATGTGGTGAGTGCATGTATGTCTATATATACAGTGAGTGCATGTATGTCTATATATGCATTGAGTATGCATGTAAGTCTGTATATGTGGTGAGTGCATATATGTGGTGAGTGCATGTATGTCTATATATACAGTGAGTGCATGTATGTCTACGTATGTGATTAATGCATGTATGTCTGTATATGTGGTGAGTCTGCATGTATGTTTGTATATGTGGTGAATGCATGTATGTCTGTATATGTGGTGAGTGCATGTATGTCTGTATATGTGGTGAGTGTGCATGTATGTCTGTATATGTGGTGAATGCATATATGTCTGTATATGTGGTGAGTGCATGTATGTATCTCTACACAGAGATATCACAGACTAGAGATCTTAATTGATGGCAATTGGAAAGCAGATGTTTATTTTATGCTGAGCGTCCACTGTCTAGGCTTCTTGCGTCCTTTCGTGATTCAGTGGTTTAATTGTGTTTCCCAATTTTTTATTACAGATAGTTAATAACCAACGAGGTTTAACTTATGCACTCTGCATAGCAGAATTTTAAATGGGGAAATTAGACAGGCACTGTCTGTATGGCACTTTCAAATTGGCTTTATGTAAATAGTACTTTTATTGTGGCACACTGTATTGGTACTATTACGATCAGTTTCACATGTGCATAATAAGACTGGAACAGTTGGCAAATATGAGTTATGGACGTTAAATGGGACATTGTCTATTAAATGGGAAATTACTTATAACACTTACAGACTTTCCCTGAAAACAATTTTCAGAAGTTGGCAAGTATGCTGTATAGGCACTGTATGGTGGTAGTATGCAATCTGCAGAGCCTGTGTACACTAGTAATTACCACCATATGGTCACTGTATGGGGGTTACATATAGTCTTCAGAGCCTGTGTACACGTATCTACCACTATATGGTTACTATATAGTGGTTGTATTGGTCTTTGTATACTGATCTTTAATCAGTTAATCAGTAATAGTATAGGGGTATTATTCAGTCACCATGTGGTGGTAATTTGTGGTCATGTTCTGGCGGTATAATCGTGTCCTTAGGTAGTAATGTTGGTGGGATTTGTTTGGTAGCAGTAGGTTGGTGATATATATGGTGAGGTATTTGATTATTGTATTATCTAGTAACTGCATGACTATTATTAAGAGGTATTGGTAAAGGTTCTGGGTCGGGGCGGTGGGGGGTAGGGATGTCCCATCCAAAAGTTTGCTATGGGGCCCAGGCTTCTCTAGTTACGCCCCTGGTAAGGTGTTCTTTCCAATGATATTTACTGTATTACAAAGTTTACAATGTTCTTTTGGTAATATCCTTTCAGGGAGAGCAAGGAGATACTGGTGTAGAAGGAGAACAAGGACCAAAAGGTGAACCAGGAAACTCTGTAAGTATCAAGAATGTAATGTTCCATAGTGGCAAAGTGAATTAAATGTGGTAATGACATAATATAAGGGCCACATGTATGAAACGGTTTTGGTCTAAAACTCACTTTTTTCCCCTTTTTTCCCCTTTTCTATGGGGAAAAAAGTGAGTTTTAGACCAAAACCGTTTCATACATGTGGCCCGTAGGGTAAGAAACCCCTTTGTTCTTTTTGCAAACAATGGCTACTTTAATACCCATTTATATTTTTATTTACCAATAAAAGATATATCTGTCAGGAGTGGGTGTTAGTTTCTGTATTATGACAGATATATCAATTAGATTTTTTTCTGTTATCCACCATGTATCCACCAAGTAGCAACCAGTCACAGCAAAACTTTAATTTTCAAAAGCACCATAAAAAATTTAACTGCACTGTGATTGGTCTGGACAAATAAATACAATGGGGCAGAATTCTGTCACAATTTGAACCAAAATAACTGGCGTACATGCTTTACACAACATTTGATATGTTAGAGAGTTTCTAGACATCTCTGTTCCTCGTCCTACAAAAGGGGTCTGGCCTTAGTAAGAGGGTCTAGCTTAGTAAGAGTGCCTAGCTTTGCTAAAAGGGGTGTGGTTCGCATATCAGTGCAATTAGTAACATAAAGTAAGCCAACTAATAAAAGTTGTTAACTTAGACTACATAGTATAAACACCATGATAAGTCTGGCGCAAAGTAAGACTATCTCGTATATGTTTACAATCTATAATTATTAGACAGTTTTAATAAATCTGTTCGAATAACTTTTATTTTAGACAGATTCCATAAATCTTCCCCTCTGTTTCCATTCATCCGCATTTTAAAATGTTTCACTGTTTTACCATAGATCGTTGCGAAATCAGGTGACATAGGAGATCCGGGTTCACCAGGAGAGCGTGGCAGGAGGGTAAGACTGACTAATATAACTGATCAAGTCATCTACAGCAGGATTATACTACATTGTGGCTGTAAAATTTTTACTTGTAATTTTGAACATAATTTTAATAGTTGCAGACATTCTTTTAATGATATCTTTTGTGTCTTAGTCCCGAGTTAGAAACTGTATATGATTGCTGCTGAGTGGTAATGTGCTGAGGAGAACCAACAAAACTATAAACTAATGAGTAGAGGTACAAGAACAAATGTAGCTGATACTAAAGAGTCTGATTATGTAATAATTGTTGGGGTTGTCCAATAAAAAATATTATATGTCATTGGGGCCAAGGTGGTCCAAAATAGAAAAAAATAATACTTACCTAGCTGTCCCCCACCACTCTTGCTCCCAAGTTTCTGGCAGGTCACTCTGTGTCTGGGTTCTTGTCCCAACAGGAGAGGCTTGTGCTCCAATCACTTACAATGGAGTGCAACCACCTCCAGCGTATATGGACATGGACAAAAAACCCGATAGTTAAGAGTGACAGCGGTGGTGGACAGCTATGTGACTATTAGTTTTTTTACTTTTTTGGACCAATCTGGCCCTAATGTCATAATTTTTTTTACTGGACAATCCCTCTAAAGCACCACACACAGTAGATTTTGCATTCTGTGTAGTTGCTTTTGCTATGCATTTGAGCCCAAATTAAACTTATTAACTTATATATAATGAGATGTAGATTCTTCATTAAATTCTTGCATTAATAGCCACGTAAAATCCTAGACAGGGCCTAAAATGAGGACACAACACCAAGTAGATGTTTGTACTGTGAATAATCTTTAGCTAATCATACCTCACTATTTTTTCTTTTACCTCCAGGGACGAAAAGGAATTTCAGGCCAAATTGCTCAATCTGTATGTACTATTTAAATAATATATTGCCTAAAGTGAATGCTGTATGTGTGGTTTGTGTCTTATAGATCAGGTTTTTCTAGATGTGTCTGAGCCATCACCAGAGAATCTGATGTTTTTAACTCATGAGCAATGGAACAAAAATAAGTTAAATGCCTTTGTACTTAAAGGGGTATTCTCACCATACACATTGATGGCAATGTGTCATAGCACAGCATAGTTTTGAACAAAGAGATGGTTGGAGTGCATCTATTTAAGCACACTTGTCAGTTTGATTGCTCTTGTAGACTTCAATGTAAAAATATTCAAAGCTATGGTGACTTTTGAATGCAGTCTTTAGTGATAAGGGTAGTACTCATCAGAAAAGTAACATATCCTGTAGATAATCCCTTTAAGCATGAGATGAAGTCTATAACTGGATGAGCACATATGCATATCATTTAGAGTATGACTGACCAAAGCTACAAACATAAAACCTAGGCTTCGCTACTATTGCTAATTAATTTGTACTGTTCAAGCTAGGATGTAGATATCGATGTAGAAGGTGGTTTGAATACAAACATATTGTCAGAGTAGAATTGCATCATTAGGTTTTGGACTTATAATAACTAATTGTACGTTTCAGCATTGTCAAATCAATGAACAAAAAGTTTGACCTAAAACTAAATACTAAATACTTTTTTTTTTTGCTTACACCCCATTAAAATAATTGATTACATCCGAAAGACCTGTCGTAAGTATGATCCTAATTTTGATGCATATTTAAAACATTTTTAAGCCATCTTAGATTATTGTTACTTAAATGTATATATAGAAACATCTGATTATTATCTGAGAGAGAATATTGTGGCTTGACTGCTGCCAACCTATTTTTCTGCTGCTGATGGCTTATTCATAGTATAAAAATGTTTCAAGTAGAGGTAAGTAAATAAGGTGTCAGTTCTGTTCACCGTTGGCTGTTGTGCTTACAGCATAGCAACTATAGAAGTGTATCACATCAGATGCTGCCGTCGACCCCAGCAGATTTGGGTATTGCGGTTACTGTGGCCATAGAACAAGTAAACCACGGATGGAAGTAGAAAACTGGGATCTCTGTAGGCGCTGTTGCAATGAATATTTAAGGCAGTGTATCACCTATGTATATGTTTTGTAGTAATTATGGCCAGACACTGATGCATATATTTCTTGTTATCTGTTCTTTTTATTTCCTGAATGCACATTTTTATTTGGAACATTATTGTCACGGACGGAGATAGTGGATCCTCTGGACCACCGCAAGCGTTGGCGTAAGCCACACCAGGGAGTGGAATCTAAGTAGGTCCCGGTTTTTAACACTAGAGCCCCCCGCAAAGGGGATGGACTTGCTGTGGCGGGAGTCCCACCAGGGCGCTACCCTTTACGTGACTTGCTTGCGGGGGGCAGCCCGGGGAAGCGCGGTTTAAAAAACGAAGGGAGCCCCATAGTCGGGGGCGAGAAGGTCAGGGGCAGGCGGCTATGGTTTGTGGCGTGGCAGGCAGAAGGGCAGGCCGGCAAAAACGAACGAGGAACGGAAGCAAAGGTACGGGACACGGTAATCAGGCAAACTGGAAACACTTTTCTAAAGGCAAAATTTGGCCCCCCCCCCAAGACCAGCGGGTAGCCAGGAAGAGGTAGGTTTAAATAGGGCATGAACCGGGAAAGCCCCTTTTCCTCCTTCCCAAAAAACCCCCCGCGGGGCGCGCCCCGGGGGGGGCCGGGCCCGAGGGATAAGCCCCTTAAGGATGCGGCGGGGGAAGTATGCTCCCGAGGAGCAGAGTAAAGCGCACCTGGCCCCCGACTGCGGGACCGGCGCCCCCTCAGGTAGGGGCAGATACGACGCACCCAACACCCGCAGGGGCATCCGTGACAATTATTATTGGAGTGGCCTTCCTGTCTGAACTGCTTTTAAAGGGATTGTCTGGTGTTCCAAAAAAGATGTCTGCAATGGCTTGCCTATGTCTTTCTTCATCTCCCTGTTATGTTTTGTGTTTTTCCTGTGCTTTGTGTAGCCTCCCTTGTCTGCAGTCGAGCAGCAGCTGTTTGGTAATTGATTCCCTTTGCTCTTTAAAATGACAAGTGCCAACATTTCGTCCATCTTCCTCCCACTCAACCTCAGTCTAAGTGCTCACTTTCTGTTTCCTACCTTAAGTTTAAAGCCTTGAGGGGGCCCGGGTCAAAAGGTGTGGGGTTCAATACTGCCTTTAAATTTGAAAACCCCTTTTTACTTATGAGTCCGAATTTTTAACACAGAACCATTTTCTGTGTTTCGAGGCACATGGAAATGTAGACTTCCCTGCTATAAACAAGCTAATGTAGAACTGCAAGAAGCCCACAGAAAATGTAATAAAAGTATATTAAAAAGGTGCCTTACTTTAGGAAAGATATTTTATAGAGCACATTATTTTTCCCCTTGCAACCCTTTTAAAAAGCTTTTTAGCACCCCAATGTCATTTTTCAGAAGAGGAAGGGGGGATTTTGGGGGAATATCATCTCCCGGGAAATTCTGTAAACCCGTGCATTATGTAACTTGCCCGTTAAAAAAAATGAGAAGGTTGCGGAAAGTGATCTCTACAGAACAGGACATGTCAGTGTATTAAATAGTTTAGGCACCATTCACATCAGATTTCAACCTTATGTTGCAGGTACCCACCCTAAAAAGTATCCTGATGTACAGTATTGCAGCAAAACCATAGATATGTATACAGCAAACATAGTCTCCCTTATACTCCGTTTGCTCTATTTCACATCAGTATATTCTTTTTGTGTCAGACACAAAAACATGGCCCATTTTACAAAGATCTAAATTAAAGTCCAGAAAAATTATTTTATGATAATGGGAATCATTGTGCTTACCAATAACAAAAAGGAAGCTTCAGTTAATCACCATAGTAAACTGAATTACGTTCTCCCATATGTAATAAAAGAATTCAGCAGTAGAAACCATTGTGCGAGCAGCTGAAAATCATCATTTTGTTTTAGGATTATTTGTGATATGATTTTGTAGCTTTTTTTTATTTGGGGTCCAAGACATCCAGTAATTAACCATAAAGAAAAGCCTGTTTTTAACGTGTTTCTATTTTTTCTGTAACAATGATACTAATACTGTTTTGTGTTCTCTTTTAGCTTGTTGTCAAGGTAAGAATTTTATTTTAACATGTTCTTTACCAAGTAGATGTGTATTATACAAATACTGCATATGATATTATTTGTATAGCACCATCTTGCTTTACTCGGCCTTAAGACCAGTGAAAATTATATGAGGTACATGTACAGTATATACAGAAATATGCAAAAGTTTTAGGCAGGAGTGGAAAAAAATCTGCAAAATCTGAAAAATCCTTCTGTTTCTTCATGTAATCCTAGACAGACTCAATGATATTGAGATTAGTTCTACGTGGAGGCCATAATATCTCTTTAAGGACTCCTTATTCTTCTTTGACACTGAAGATAATTTTTAATGGCATTGGCTGTATGTGTTTGGTCATTATCCTTCTGCAGGATAAATTAAGAACCAACAATTCACCTCTTTTGTTGTAGGCATCTGATTGGCAGCACTTGTAATTTTTGTACATCTCTTTCCACATTACATATACATAACTATGCAGTACCCGGGTTTGGTGTGGTCCAAACTCTACGATAGATTCTGAGTGCTAGTCTCAGTTTGTAGATGATCTAGACTCTTCTCATGGGAGGAGTTGAGTGGAGGAGCACAATCCCTACAACAACATTGTTACAATTTCAGTCTCTCATATATTTGTATAGAGCTTCTATTCTATTATTATAGTAAACAAAGCTGAGTTTAACAATGTAAAACAGTACAGAAGTACATAACTGCATCAACCATGTTACCAATATAGTAAGTTGTTGATGGCTTTGCATGTCCACTATAGATAGATAGATAGATAGATAGATAGATAAATATTGTAAATGCTCATTGAACAACTAAAAGACAATGCACCTGAATAGAGATATTGGATTGCTTCAAACAAAAAATAAAAAATAATTAATCAAAAAGTATGTTAAGCTGAAGATTGCTCCATTTTGATCTCCACTATCTCTGTTTAGATATATACCTTGCCTATGCACCTTTGTACGCATGCAGGGTTTAATCCCAAATAGTCCAATATAAATTGTTTAGGATCCCAATAGTTGTAATCAAAAGAATTTTGAAAATGTACTGCATTAATTATGAACAAATGAAGGAAAGTTTATGTTTTGCATCTATAACCCATATATGTCATAATCTTTTACCATCCTAGGACAAACCACCTGCCCTCTGTATCCAACAGAATTGGTGTTTGCATTGGACATGTCAAGAGATGTGAAACCAGACATCTACAATAAAATGATAGATATTGTCACATATATAATGAATAACTTAACTATTAGAGGAAATAACTGTCCTGTTGGGGCAAGAGTGGCTGTGATGTCCTTTAACGAATATCCCAAGTATTTGGTGAGATTTTCTGACTTCAAAAGTAAGGAAAAACTACTCAGTGCAGTGAAGAGCATCTCTTTGGAGAGTTCTAATGAAGGTCGCAATATTGGAAGAAGCATGCAATTTATAGCCAGAAATGTCTTCAAGAGATCTCTTCAAGGAGCCACTGTAAGGAGAATTGCAGTGTTCTTCAGCAATGGCCGTACTGATGATCCTGCTTCAATTAGCACAGCTATAATGGAATACAATGCTCTTGGGATCATACCTGCAGTTATTACTTTCACTCCAGCACCAGCACTGAAACGGGCCTTTTCAGTAAGAATGACTTTTTTCAATTTCTATATAGTATTTCTATATGTTATCTAGTATTTAACCACATTAAATATCGTCTCTCTTTCGCTGATAAGTTTCGTTTGGTGATCTCCTCCGGCCCTTTTATTACAGTGTACCATCCATCTGTGTCCCATGGGAAAAAAAATCACAGGGGCAGTCCACCCCCATCTCTCTCGCATGGATGTCTGCTTGTGTGGAGACATTTTTTGAGCAGGGAGAGCTGAAAAACTATACTAAACTCTATGAACTGGACTGTAAAACTTCCCTTTACAGTTATAAATAGTAGGTAGAGGAAGTTAAACTGAAGACTACTTCCAGAAAGGAGTAATATAAAATACATTTACATTCAATTACTAAAATTATATGCACTAATAACACTAATAGCACTGCTTGAAACTGACATGCATTTGACCAAACTTATGAAAAAATTTTGGTTTGGGTCATTCCGAACTTGATTTTTTTCCTTAGTCGTAACCCTAATGCTACCCTTATCTCTTACCCTAAGAGATAGGGTTTTTTTAGAGGCCTACTAGGCTTAACTTACCATTTTGCAGCACCCCAGGTACAGTGGGGCTCTGGACATGTCACCACTTCTGATTTGATGTGACCACAGGTTGACATAACTGGAAGTTACAATGCACATCCTGTAAGGAGCTCTGCCAGACCTGGTTAGGATTAGTGTTGCTTTTGATTCGAGTTTGACCCCAACCCAAATCCGAAGCTCAATACTGAGCATCAATTTGTTTAAATTTGCTAACATAATTTACTGCAATCAGACACCTATAACTGTGATTAGTGTTTTCAGTATGTTACTTGTACACAATTTTGAGATAGAAAAACCTAAAGGGGTTGTCCGACCTATTATTATTTTCTAGCACATTAAAGAGGTCCTATCAGCTCCAGGGAAACCTCATGAAGTAACATAAAATTAAAATATAAACACTTTCTCAAATATGTTTCATTAGGAAAATAAAAGCATTTCATCTGTAATTCAGTAAAAAAAAAAAAAGTGCTGGCCCCTTAAGAAAGGAAAATGATTTCAATCCACACATCCTAATGGATCACTACAATGTCAGCTCTGTGAGATATCCTGGTTCTGAGGTGGGAGAGTCTACTGTAAAAAGAAAGCCTGTAAGTCTGCAACATGTGTACAATGGGGAGATCTGTGATGCTAACTGCACGCTAGATGTTTACTACAAGCAGCTATGTGTCCATCTCTAGCAGATTAAACCTTTACAACCAGCTGCTTTCTTCTCCTTTAGCAGGATTGCTTAAAATGCCAGGATTTGTGTTTTGTTGATTTGTTGTCCATTGGGATGCATTGATAAATTTATTTCACCTCATGTGTGATTCACTTTTATGAGAATTTATCAGAAAAACAATTGAATCAATTCTCCTTTTGTATTCTATGGACCAATTAATCACTCAAATGCTGGCCAGATCTGAGGAGAAGTCTTCTTTTACCTTTCAGATTAGGTAAATAATCAGTCTCCCTACACAGTTGGTATCTCCCAGAGAAGGCATCTCACCAGACTGTGACCACTCTCTGACAAATTGAAAGTAACACATTTTTCCCTCTAATAGTGAGGGAAATCCTTTGTTTGCTAATGACATACAGTATATTTGAGAAAAGTCTTATAATTTCAATTACTATCATTTTTAGTGTTTGTGTGTGGTGGTGATATGTGCTCTTTAAACGCTTGCACCATATGTTCCGACTGGTGTCATATTGTACAGTACAACATATGTACCAACTGGGAGTTGTAGTGGAGCTAACAGCTATTTAAATCATCAGTGGTAGGGGCTGTTTAGTTCAGAGCAAGAGTTCAGTGTTAATGTATGTTCCAGTTCAGTTACTACATCAGAGAGGGAGGTAACCTGGGCCAACTCCAGACCAGGCTTTCCCAACATCACTCGGATATTCAATAACTCATAGAGGCAGAGGCAAAGGGGAGACTTTGTAGAGAGAGTAAGTGAGCAGGAGAAGAGCAAGAGAGACCTCACCACCACCAGTGAGCAAGAAGTAGATCTCAGCCCTGGGAACACAAATGCCTGTCACTAAGCATGGGGAAACCTTCACCATTGTTTAGGAGAAGCTCCAGGAGCACCCCTGAAGTCTTTAGGATAAGAGCTAGCCAAGGAGGGCTAAGCTGTAAAGGAAGAAGATAAAAGAGGTTACCCTATGAGGGGGAGGGATGTGTACTGCGGGCTGAGGACTGATGGTCAAGAAAATGTACTTCCATGTTTATGGAAGATTGTAACTGTATGCTTTATTTAGTGGTGCTTGAAAGTCTGGGAACCCTTCCGAATTTTCTATATTTCTACATAAGTTTTGACCTTAAACTATATCAGATATTAACACACATCCTAAAAGTAGATAAATAGATCTAACTCAAATAAGAGAGTCAAAAATATCAGACTTGACTATTTATTAAGGAAAATGATCCAATATCACACATCTGTGAGTGGCAAAAGTTTGTGAACTTTTGCTTTTAGTTACGGGTATGACCCCATTGTGCATCTAAACATTTTTGGTAACTGTTGATTAATCCTTGCCATCATTTCGGAGGAATTTTAGTCTGTACAAAACAGCTACAGCTCTGTTATTTTGGTGGGTTTCCTTTTATAAACTAATCAGTTCAAGTTCTTCCACAATACTTCTATTTTGATAAAAGACAGGAATTGGCTATGTCCATTCTGAAAACTTTAATTTAATTATTTTTTTAACATTCTTTGGTAAAATGACTTGTGTCTTGATGCATCATCCACATTCTATTGATATTCAGCTTTTTGTACATTTACAAAACATTGTTCCAAAAGCCTTCCCGCCTCTCCAGAAGATCTTCAGCAAACTACTGACAGGTAGCTCAGTTCTTTATGGAAAGCAATGGCTTTCTTTTTGCTATTCTGTCATGCATACCACTTTTGTTCAGTTTCTTCCTCATGGTGAACTTGTGAACATCAACATTAGCTAATGTGAAGAAGGCTTTTTGAATGCTTAAAGGGGTTTTGCCACGAAGTGAGTTCCTTACCTCTTATCTGCCCAGGAGAAAAGATAAACAAATCATGAACTCTGCAGTGGTGAGAGGGAGGGGGTGAGCAGAGAGCATGGAAGAAGGGAGCGTCTGCAGTGTTTACTCAAATAATAACATTACAAACAGTGGATTGTCTATACAGCCGAAAGCCTCATACACTGTACTTTCTCCCCAGTACCTTGCAAGCTCATTCATGTTCCCTGTCATCAGATAAGAAGTGCAAACACGCAAGCGCGGCCAGATCAGCTCCTGTCAAGTGTTCTGGTCAGTCTAATGTAAAGTTTCAGGAACCTAAGGGGGACTGAGCAATGCTGTAGCTCTCACAGGCTTCACTTTTTGTAATCACAAATATTTAGAAAAGTGATTAAATACCCATTTTGGAGGATCCCACGTCAACATTACATTGTGGCAAAACCCCATTAAACGATCCCTTTGTGACCTTGAGTTCTAATGTTCATCTTACTCTTGGAGTGATTTTTGTTTGTTGATCACTCCTATGGAGGAGGGAGGGATTTCTGGGCTTGAATTTTCTCCATTTATATACAATTTGTCCCACCAAAACAATGGGCATCTATATGGAAACTGATGACTTAGTTTAATTAGTGTTTTTTTTTTAGAAAAACCCAAAGGGGGGTAATGAAGGGATCTATCTGGGGATGGAGGTGAAGATCCATTTTGCATTCATAAAAATCAGAGAAATGTTACTATGTTGGGTATTAAATAGAAACTAATATAAAGTGTATTTTTTAAACATTGTTCATTGTTTCAACAGATTGATGATTCAGGGACATTTCGGCTGGCTGAGATTTCTGCAAATGCAGATTATAAATCACAAGTGGAAACATTAATGAAGTGTACCCTTTGTTATGGTAAGTAGTGAGGAATGATATGGACCCTATTCAATTTTTAATTTTTTCAAAGCATTCTTTTCATATTCTTTTTAAAATTTTAAACCCAAACCCACCTTTAAAAAATTTTAAATGTTAAAATGACAAAGAGCACATTTCTTACAGTTTTTTACAACATTCCTAAGTAAACAACAATAACTCTCACTTTATGTTAGATGTTAAGTATCACAAATAAGACTAAGTAAGTTCTTGTTCAGCAGGACATACATTTGTGGCATATGAGCAGGATATCTAATAGGTGCTAGTCCTATCTTTTGAAACAGGAGTCCCTTTTACCCCCCCATATTTGCTTGTGCTACAGCTGCATGGAACATAGCAGTGTCCACTAATGCATGGCTCTCTCTGTTGATTTCATGAGGAGTTCTGACTACAGCTGAGCAAACTTAAAGGAGATGTCTCACTTAAGACATTGAGGGCACATTGCTAGGATATGCCATCAGTGTCAAATAGGTGTGGGTCCTACAACTGGGAACTGCACATATCTTGAGAACGAACCCCTAAACCTCTCTATTCTGAACGGAGAGGTGGTCTGTACTTTTCCACTGAAATCAATGGGAGTTCCGAGTACAGAGCTCCCACTAAAATTAATGTAGAGAGACATGCATCATGGGCCCCC
>JAODAL010059702.1:0-21327 GCA_025379985.1 Phyllomedusa bahiana
TGGCTTTGGGATTTTTTGGGGTTAAAAGTGTTTCTTCTGCTCCCAAACCTGGTAACAGAAGGCTGGCGCTAGACGGGCCAGTGAAAAGGTGTGCTGGTCAAACTGGTGGAAGAGAATGTAGCTTTCTCGGGTGTGCTGGGGGTACTCGGGAAAAGTGGAGGCTGAAGCGGAGGCTATCCTTGCTCAGACCTGAGAGACATGGGAGCTAAAGAACGGGTCTAAAAAGGGCGGGAGGGGCGGAACATAGGGTGTGACAGTTTTTTGGAAGCCCTGGATCGGGGGCCTTTTTCGCCAAGTTTCCCTCCATTTCAACTCATGCATTCGCTCATTTGACTAGAAATGTTGGTGGTTTTAAAGATTCTTCCCCTACTGAGCGTTTAGGAAAAAGGCGGCATAGACATCGCGGGGGGATCAGAGGAAATCATCAAAAAAGGGGCCAGGTTTGAGAGTTCCTGCCCTTTTTCGAGGGCGATAACAAGGAGAGGTTTTTTCGCTGACCCCTGGCTGGGGGGAATAATCTCACGGCCCCTTGCCCCGCCCTCTCCCTTTTTAGGCGGGACCCGCACTGACAAAAACCCCATCATCTTCCACCTCGTCCAGTGATGAAGCGCTCCAAGCAAATTTTGTTGAAAGCCCACGTTGGATCCCATGCGTCATAAAAACATCATCAAACAGTAATTTCCCTTGTCGGGACATTCTACACCTGAGCTGCGGTCTACAAGCAACAGGCACTGCAAGGCTTCCGACTCCCCCCCCCGGGAATTTCCCATTGCCCGGCTTCCTTCTCCTCCTTGAGGGCATCAGCGATTGGGATCAAGCGAAAAAAATCACCCCTTTGCCTTTTCTTTTGAAATCCCTTTCTGACCGCAACCCCATTTTGTCATAAAGGGGTTTTCAAAAAGGGATACCACAGGGGGGGGTAAGAGTTTGACTTTTGGGGCTGCCTTCGCTTCATTTGTAAGATGCTGAGATATAGATGACATTTGGGGCCGGACGGGAGGATAGGAGGTAAGACTGCTATATTCAGGTTGCATTAACCACTGAAGAAAAATTGGGCGACGCTTTTTTTTTATTTGAATCCACGGGGGCACCGACCCACGATGACAGGCCTAAAATGGTCCGCAACCGAGATCCTTTGGCACGGATTGGGCACCTCCTCCGTACCTTACCCCCATGTCCTACACCCCTTTTTGCCCTATCACCTGCATTTCTCCAGTTCAAAAAAGAAAAAAGAAAAGGTAGGGAAATTTTTTGGCAATTTTTATGAAAAAAAAGCAAACACAGCTTTTCTTAAATCCCCCTAATTTACAACAGCCCCAATTAAAACAAATTGTTTCTATCAAATACGTGAAATGGTCGGGGAAGGGACCGAAACAAAATCAACATGTTTTTTCCCCTTTAACCCGAGATTTACAACTGCCCTAGGACTACATTTTTCAACAAACACTACCAAAAACACATTAGCGCCAAACTGAGACCACTAGTGAAATTGAAATGTTAAATTTATGGATTACATAGGGGCTTTCGCACCATGACTACGATGCAATTTACATAAATAGTATAAAAAAAAAATAGCGTACAACTGAGCTCTTTTCGCAAAAAAGACCACGGACTGAAATAAAGTTTTTAAAAGTTATTGGATTAATATTGCGGCCTTTGCACCATGACAACATGCGTAATTTACTAACAAAATTTATAACACAATTTTCGTAAACTGACTCTTTGCGGCAAAAGACCACGGACTTTTAAAAAAAACATTAAAAAATTTATGGATAATTATGCCGTTTTTTTGGAACACGACACCATGATTTCAAAAGAACTGAAAACAAGGGACAATTTTCAACTCCAAAGAGGGCTGCTGACCAAAAAAGTGGGAGAAAACAATTATTTTTCAATTGAAATCCAAAAAACCACTGAGCGCAAAATATCTTCCCTTACAAATGCCTCTCCTCCTCTGGGTCTCCCCCCCCCCTCCCACGCACTGCAAACACCAGTAGTTATCCTTAAAACTTTTCAAATAAAAAGAAGAAAATTCCCCAATCAACTCTATTCTAACTGTAGGAGGTGGGGATTTTTTGTTTTAGAAAGACTCTCTCAGAGCTGTTAGAAAACTATTGGTTTAAAAGCAACGGGCACGTCCTGCTGTAGGTGTGATAGACAAGAAGAGCTCAAACAGGAAATGCAGTTTGCATAGATAAAACGAGGTCACTTTGTTTTTTGCAGCCAATGAGATCCATACACTCGCCAAATTTGGTGATGTTGAACATCTTCATGAAAAAACTTTGAGACTCTCGGTTCACAATTTTGATCAAAAGATGTTTAAGCTGCCCACACTTTTCAACGTGATCTCAAATCGGGCATCCCTATCCTATCTTTACCTCTCAATCGACCCAAATCAGGCCTCCCGCTGGGTCAACCGACCTCCATTATTCAGAGAGAAAAAAAAAAAAACACCCAACCTGCAAAGCTGCCCTCTTATGACAGCCTGGAGATTGGGCGGGGACAGAAACACAAAATGGAAGCACCCCTTCCTTTCCACTAGGTAAAATCAATGTACACCAAGTATAACGTTGTTTCTGCACAAAAAAAACATTTCTGAAAAAACGTATGGCAAACCGGGTGCCACTGGCAGGGCTGCGGCACACATGTAATTATACATGTACCCCACACAGACCGCCGCCAGGGGCACATTTCTGCAAAAAGGGCAATACACTACGGTGGAAATCCCTAAAGAAGCATTTATGCTATCTATCATACATGAAAAAACTTTGAGACCTCGTTTCACATATTTGATCAAAAGATGTTTAAGCTGCCCACACTTTAAAACGTGATCTCAAACCCGGGCAGTCTATCCTATCTTTACCTCTCAATTGAGCCAATCAGGCCTCCCGCTGGTCAACCGACCTCCATTATTCAAGAGAAAAAATAAAAAACACCCAACTTGCAAAGCTCCCCTTCTTATGACAGGCTGTGAGAGTGGGCGGGGACAGAAACACAAAAGGGAAGCACCCCTTCCCTTTCCATCTAGGTTAAAATCATGTACACCAAGTATAACGTATGTTTCTGCACACAAAAACATTTCTGAAAAAACGAAAGCAAACCTGGGTGCCACTGCAGGGCTGCGGCACACATGTAATATAACATGTACGCACACAGACCGCCGTCACGGCACATTTCTGCAAAAAGGGCAATACACTACGTGGAAATCCCTAAAGAAGCATTTAAAGCTATCTATCATACATGAAAAAACTTTGAGACCTCGGTTCAAAATATTTTGATCAAAAGATGTTTAAGCTGCCCACGATTTTTCAACGTATCTCAAATCGGGATTTCCACGTATGTATTTTTGTGTTCTGTCCCCCCCACTCTCACAGGCTGTCATAAGAAGGGCACTTTGCAGGTTGGGTGTTTTTTATTTTTTCTCTCTGAATAATGGAGGTCGTTTGACCCAGCGGGAGGCCGATTGGCTCGATTGAGAGGTAAAGATAGGATAGGACTGCCCGTTTTGGGAGATCACTTTGAAAGCCCGTGGGCACTTAAACAATCTTTTGATCAAATATGTGAACCGAGAGTCTCAAATTTTTTTTCATTGTATGATAGATAGCATAAATGCTTTTTAGGGATTTCCACGTAGTGTATTGCCCTATTTGCAGAAATGTGCCGCTGGCGGCGGTCTGTGTGCGTACATGTATAATTACATGTGTCCGCAGCCCTGCCCCGTGGCACCCAGGTTTGCATTTCTTTTTTCGAAATGTTTTTGTGTGCAGAAACATACGTTATACTTGGTGTACATTGATTTTAACCTAGATGGAAAGGAAGGGGTGCTTCCATTTTGTGTTTCTGTCCCCGCCCACTCTCACAGGCTGTCATAAGAAGGGGGACTTGCAGGTTGGGTGTTTTTTATTTTTTCTCTCTGAATAATGGAGGTCGGTTGACCCAGCGGGAGGCCTGATTGGCTCAAGATAGGATAGGACTGCCCGATTTGAGATCACGTTGAAAGTCGTGGGCAGCTTAAACATCTTTTGATCAAAATATGTGAACCGAGAGTCTCAAAGTTTTTTTCATATATATAGATAGCATAAATGCTTCTTTAGGGATTTCCACGTAGTGTGTTGTACATCTTCCTCACCCCCCTCTAATCCTCTTAGCTGATTGGCTGGCCGCCAAAATGACATGCTTCCATCGTCGCCATGTTTTCTATTTTACTTCTTCTTGCCCTTGGCAGGAAGTAGTAAAACTGCTATCTTTTTAATCCTAATGTATTGTATTACAATGCATTAGGCTGTATAAATGACTGTGCCACCTAGTCGTGAATTACCCTAGGGGGACAAAGTTAAAATAAAAAAAAAAATGTTTTAAAGTTAAAAAAAATAAATAAATAAATAAATAAAAGTTCAGATCAACCCCTTTAGTCATTTTACAAATAAAAAAATAAAATAATAAAAAAGTTACACATATTTCGTATCACCACGTCTGATAAAGTCTGATCTATTAAAATATTACATGGATAGATGCTCCCCAAAATGCTATTCACAGTCTCCATGCCTTAGATGAAAGCAGCAGGGTATAGGGTGAAACTGCACACACACCTTTATTGTTTTGTAAAAAAACAAGCATAAAAACATGGAATAAATATACCAACGCGCTAATACAGCTATTCCTATACAAAAAGTGGGCCATGTATTTGTATAAGAATGGCTGCTTTAGCACGCTGGTATATTTATTACATGTTGAAATATAACAGAATTTATCCCATATGCTGAACACTGTAGAAGAAAAAAAAACGAGCGGGGAGGGTAAAACGAACGTGAAAAAAAATAGGCCTCGGCGTTAAGGGGTTAAAGTCTGTGTGGTAAACTTTGTGCATTCTGCTGTGTTTTCAGGCCCCTGGAAGGCAGGCACCTATAGCACATAGACAACTTTCATGATGCTCTTTTGTGTTGGCTGTGCAGAGACAACTCTCAGGATGCTCCAAAATTCGTGTTGGGTTTGCACAGTGACCATACTTTTTGCTTTTGATCTTGTCCTCCTCCCCACTTTACTTACCCACCCCCCCTTGGGTCATTGTGGAGCTCAACAGGCAGTTAAATGCCTTCCTACTTACCAATAAATGAGACTGTGGTATTAACAGGACGTAGGATTAGGGTGAATGTTAAGATTTGGACCGCGGTCTCCACCTCGGGCCATGGGTGCGCTCGCACTAACCAGCATGCCCGGTCCCTCTCACTTACCTGCCTCTGCTTCTGTGGGGCTGTAAGAGACCTGCGAAGCGGGTGGTCTACCCCGAAGCCATTTGGTTCCCCACCTCACACTGCTGCCACACTGCTGATTTGCAGCCACACTACTGACTTGCTGGCTGTGCCGCTGCCTGATGTGCAAGCTGCCACCCTCTTTTTCCGATGATGAAAATGAAGCCCTTGCTTCACTTGGCTCCCAAGTGCAATTGGCTACATCATCATCGATTAGTGTTTTGCCTTTCACTGTTGTCCTCCTCAATAGTCTTGGTGTACAGAGCCTGACCACTGGCAACATAACCTCCCATACCACTCTCCTCATCACTACTTGACCGCCTACTGCAAGAAACAGCAGACGTCTGCCCCACCTCTTTGCTGTCAAGTAGCTGCACACTGTCCTCAAATAGTTCATCCTCATTTTATAGTGGCGCAGAGCACAGACCACATAGTAGTTCTCTGGCTGAGGGAACCAAACGGGAAAGAGGCGGATTGAGGACAGGTGAGGGTCCCTGACCTGCTCCCGGGCCATGCCAACTAAGGGTTGTGTCTGATGAACCCACCGACTCTCGGCTGGGGTTATCAGATGTCATCTGGGAGGAATTGGTTGACCTAGTCAACCATTCAAGAACCGTTGGATTGGTGGTCAACACACGGCCGCTAGATGACACCGGAAGTCACCGAGTCACCCATGTGCGACGTCCCCTTACTGTGCTGTGACCTGTGCCTGCTCCAGGAACATTTGTGCCACTGCCACTCATATGTGAAGGGCCTGCCACCTCTCTGTCTGACATACTGTTTGATCAAAAACTTACAATGCAACAAACTCTGTTTAATGTCTGTATATGACAAATACACACACTGAATTTCGCACAGAGTTCACAACAAAAAGTGGATAAATTAACTCTTGGCCACAGATTTCAGTCTGTGGGGATATCGTTCTTGATGGATTTCAGGCATATATGGCAGAAATATACACACACTGGGTTTGACACAGAATTCCCGAACAAAAGTGGATAAATTAATTCTTCACCACAGATTACAGTATCCCAAAATAAAAAACGCTGGTTCAGGAACAGGTGTGTATATGACACACACTTGTGAAGGTATTTCACCCCAGTAGCTCCAAAATAGGAAGTATTTTGCACAGAGTGCAATCTAGTGCTGCTACAGACAGATGCTTCGGGCATTCGAACACAGTGACAAGTGGCAGAATTTAAGATGGCTGCCATATTTATAGGGCTGTGATGTCACAGAAGCTGGATGGTTGCTTATTGGCTGCATGTCTGCACATGTCACTGGGGGAGTTCCTTTCTTCCTCCCATAGTTCTTTGCCCCAGGTCACGTCATTTGCTCATGGCCATTTTAGATTTATTACCACGAATCGCCATGAACTTCGGCTTCGTTCAGAATAAAATTTTTCTGAAATTCTAAACAAATTTCACTTCGTTAGAATTGATTTACTCATCCCTAATTAGAATTTTTGGATAATAAACTTTGATATAGTCTCTTTGTTGTCAGGATGGGAATGCAATATCCCTCCAACGTGCATCATCATTTTTAGTGCTGAAAGCTTTAACTCATGCAGTCCTTTATATAAAATCTTATATAGAAATAGGTAAGATCTTGGGGTGTTGATTTGGTTTGTGTTCAGAAAAACTTTCAAGCAATACCATATATGTATTACGGAGGCATCTTAATGGTGAAAGCCCTGGTTTGGAGTTTGCTCTATCTAAGGTGCCATAGTGATAATCTGGCTAAATATTATATGACTATTAAATGACTGAATATTATATGACTCCAAAAAGTAGGAATTGGGTGCCAGATGAAAAAATAATAGTAACAGTACAAAATATCCAGCAGCACTTTTTCCAGTATATAAAAAAAAACACTTTATTGACAGTATATTGCTTAGTATCAATCCTAAACATGCAGACTCTTTGTTCAGTATTTGTAACATATACATATCCATTAATACATCCATATTTCAGATATTATTTTCATTCGATAACGTCACTTGTTATCCAACATCCATAACAAAATGTTCTGAATCTTTCGGTCCATTTCAGACCTTTCTCAACAATGGATATAACAAGAGTGATCAGTTGTTTGGCATGGATTAATGTAGAGCAGTAAGTGAGCTGGCAGGTGAATTTCTCTCAGAGCGCTAATCTGGCTGCCTTTCCTAGTCAGGCTCCTGTGATGATCATCCAGTTACAGATTCTGTTTACTATTGCATGCAATTGGTTTTGAGAGACCAATGTAGAACTATAGCAGAAACACAGAGCAATCAGGCGGCATCGACACACATGACTCACTCCATAAGGATTAATGCCTAATCCAGACACACCGCAAATACCTTCCAATTTCAGTGGTGCTCAGCTTCTAAATAGAAAAGTCCCAACTATAATCCAGATGATAAAAAGTATAAGCGGCACTCACCGATCTTCTTCTTTATAGAGCTTTATTATAAACACTCACATGTAACGGGAAACAAGCACGTCCAACACAGCCTACGGCCGTTTTATGCACAGGCTAGCGCTTTCTCAAGGCATGACGGGAGGAAGCTAATCCTTGCCTCTAAAAGCTCCCGAAGTACCCTTCATTCGGCGGTACTATTAAGATTTGTCTTAGAGCATAATGCGATTATGTCTGGTAATCAATGGTACATACAATGTGCAGGTACTGCGATGGGGACGCCGGTAGCGCCGCCTTGGCTAATATTTTTTTGGCATATTGGGAAGAACAACATATTTATAATGTCAATAATCCATATGTTAAATATATTTAACACTGGTCGAGATTTATCGACAATGTGTTGATTATATGGTCGGGCAGTCAACCTCAATTTGAGGATTTTGTTAAATATATTAATAACAATGACATGAACATTGCCTTTACAGTAAATTTTGGAGGTGATAGTGTAGTGTATTTGGATGTGGAAATTGAAATGACAGATGAAGGTATAAAAACTAAAGTATATAGAAAACCAAGTGCAACAAATTCACTTTTGCACAGGGAAAGCTTTCACCCCGCATACATAAAAAAATATCTTCCATATGGACAGTTCCTAAGACTGAGGCGCAATAATAGCGAATATGGTGATTTTATAGAGCAATCAGTTGAACTTATGGAGAGATTGTGACGAAGAGGATATGATGAAGAGAGTATATTGTGGGCATTTTCAAAGGCGATACGAAAGGATAGGAAAAAATTTATTTTTCAGTGGAAAAAAATAAACGATCTATATAGATTTGTCTTCAATTTCGAGTACAGTGATTTATCAGAATTAGTGAAAAATTCGATCAGAAAGCATTGGCACATATTGTCCTCCGATAGGGATCTAGGAGAAAAAGTGATGTATCCCCCGTTAATATCATTTAGGAGGTGTAACAATTTACGGGAAAAATTGGTAAAGAGTAAATTTGTAGAGACGAGGAAAGAAAATTGGTTACAAAGCTGTGTTCCAACAGGGAACCATAGTTGCGGTAATTGTTCATTGTGCTCTAAAATAGTGAAAGATAGATTAATCTTTCTAGGTCCCATTAGACACATAGTGAAGGATTTTGTGACATGTAAATCTAACTATGTGGTGTATGCCATATGGTGCACATGTAATCGATATTACATCGGAAAAACTATTAGGCCGTTAAACAAAAGGATAAAAGAACATATTTATTCAGTTAAGACAGGGAAAGGAGTTCCGCGGTTAATAAATCATATACGGAGTGAACATGGGGGTGACATCTCAGTAATCCGATTTGCAGGAATCGAACGTTTAACATCAGCAGGGGTTAATATAGATAGGCATACAAATCTTTTACAATAGAATCTAAATGGATATTAAAAACAGAGGCGCTTGGGCCTCTAGGTCTAAATGATAGGAATGATTTATCTGTGTTTTTATAATGTTTTTTACATGTATGTGTGTTAATGGTAAAATAGTACCGGTGAGTGAAGGGTGCTTCGGGAGCTTTAAGAGGCAAGGATTAGCTTCCTCCAGTCATGCCTTGAGAAAGCGCTAGTATGTGCGCAAAACGGCCGTAGGCTGAGTTGGATGTGCTTGTTTCCCATTACATGTGAGTGTTTATAATATAGCTCTATAAAGAAGAAGATTGGTGAGTGCCGCTTACACTTTTTATCATCTGGATCAATGTAGAACTACACTCACCGGCCACTTTATTAGGTACACCATGCTAGTAACGGGTTGGACCCCCTTTTGCCTTCAGAACTGCCTCAATTCTTTTGGCATAGTTTCCCAACAAGGGTTTGCAAGATGCCAATTGGTCCCAAAGGGGGCCCAAAGAGTTCCCAAAAAAATATTCCCCACACCATGACACCACCACCACCAGCCTGAACTGTTGATACAAGGCAGATGGATCCATGCTTTCATGTTGTTGACGCCAAATTCTGACCCAAACCATCCGAATGTGAAAGCAGAAATCAAAGACTCATCAACCAGGCAACGTTTTTTCCAATCTTCAACTGTCCCAATTTCGATGAGCTTGGGCAAATTGGAGCCTCATTTTCCCTGTTCTTAGCTGAAAGGAGTGGCACCCGGTGTGGTCTTCTGCTGCTGTAGCCCATCTGCCTCAAAGTTCGCCGTACTGTGCGTTCAGAGATGCTCTTCTGCCTACCTGGTTTGTAACGGGTGGCTATTTGAGTCACTGTTGCCTTTCTATCAGCTCGAACCAGCCCTGCCCATTCCCCTTTTGACCTCTGGCATCAAAAAGGAAATTTTCCGCCCACAGGATGCACTCATGGATGTTTTTTCTTTTTCGCACCATTCTCTGTAAACTCTAGAGATGGTTGTGCATGAAAATCCCAGAAAGATCAGCAGTTTCTGAAATACTCAGACCAGCCCTTCTGGCACCAACAACCATGCCACGTTCAAAGGCACTCAAATCACCTTTCTTCCCATACTGATGCTCGTTTGAACTGGGGAGATTGTCTTGACCATGTCTACATGCCTAAATGCACTGAGTTGCCGCCATGTGATTGGCTGATTAGAAATTAAGTGTTAACGAGCAGTTGGACAGGTGTACCTAATAAAGTGGCCGGTGAGTGTATGTCCTTGTGCAGGAAGGAGCAAATTATTTTGTGTGTCTAGTCCTTTTATGTAGATAACTGGAGAAGGGGAGAATCTGCTTTGGGGTGAGCAATGATATGAGCAGACAGCACAACACTGGTATAAAACAAAAAAAAACAAAAAATGTCGATTATTTATAATTAGGTTTTTAAGTTTTATAGAATTAAACTCTCCCACCCCTTCATTTTACTTGTGGCCCAAAACAGGTATTTTTTATAGTTAAATTGTAATTCAAACTTTCCTTGTTATCGAACCCTTTTTAGTAAATTTAAACTTACAATTGTGTTCGGGAGCTTTTCCTTGAAATCCTTTTGAAATTAAAAATTATTTGTTTTTTTATTAAAATTATTATTTATTTTATTATCATTATTACTTATTATAATAAAGACGTATTCCATTCAGTTCTGCACTTTTTTCTACCCTTGCACCAACATCTTTACCCAACTTTCAGGTTTAAAAGTCATAATTTAAAATCAATTTTAATAAAATTAATTTTTTTTTTAAAAACTATAATTTCTGTTTTCCTTGACTCCGATTGCAGAATGGTATATTTATGTCATGATATTTTCATCTGGCATCTAACAAATCAGAAGATTTGCATAGAAATCAAAAATATTCCAGTCATTTCCATGAGAGATGAGCACAGCATCAGTATAATGAAGCCAAGTAAACCTGATCCTCACACAAAGCTTAAAAAACCGAGAAAGAAACCAACTTCAGACCAAATATTCTTTAAAGAAACAAAAAACATTATCATTGATCTGATAAATTACTGTACTGTATATTTGCAGCAGTGCTGAGTGCTGTGCAGGGATCATGGTGAACTCTAAGATCTTTTCAAACCTATTATAAGATCCTAAGCTGTTTGGTGATGTCTAGAAATTTATACTTTTTCAACATTTTATTCTTTTACATCATTCTTGTTTTTTCCCATGGATTTTTCTGGACGTGGCCACTTTGATAGCAGTAAGAGTTCAGTTAGCGTTACTGAACTGTACTAATCTCTTTGCCACCGTCCTCTGTGTCATTTACTGTGTGAAGATTACAAGCTACAACTGGAAGGTTTTCATTTTTTTGAAGTATAAAGGGTGACATTTTACGAACGGGTTGCACCAGGATTAGAGCCCGAAAACCTGTAGCCTTGTTATATAGATGTATGAACAGTTATACAGTTGAAACCAGAAGTTTATATACACTATATAAAAAGACACGACTTAAAAAATTCTCTCTTATTATTCTGGCATTTGGCAAATAGAAATAATTTTGGTTCCTAATTGACCTAAAACGGGGAAGGTGTATTCTGATTTCATGTCAGATAGTGAGGAAAACATGCAGATGTGTCTTTTAATATAGTGGATGGAAACATCTGGTTTCAACTGTACATCCAAACTTGGCACAATCTGTACCTGGACTGCCACTTTTGAATGATGCAGGTGTGTCGCATCAAATTCATAGGATTAGACACATTTATGAATTTGTAATGCCAAAAGTAGGTGCAAAACAGTCAGTACCAGTCAGATCGAGTTAAAAGTGGTCTAAGAGAGGCTAAAGTTGTTGTAGGCAATAAAAAAAAACATATTTTTTTTCAACTAATCCCAGTAAAGTAAAAAAAATATATAAATTATGATAATCACATTATATATTTAACTAAATAATATAACATTAATATTAAATTATATAATATCCAAAAAATAGAAAATTACCTCCTATAAAATGTGTATATATATGTAAATTGAAGAATCATCGCAGCACACTTCAGGTACAAATCAAAAAACAAACCATTTATTGCCGCATGTCACAGAACCGACGTTTCGGAATATGTTGCTGCAGAATATGTTGGCGCTATATAAATAAAGATTATTATTATTATTATTATTATTATTATTATTGGGAAGTTTCTTTTTTTAACCTACCTGCCTCCTATTCCTCGGATATATTGTTTCTAGTCTAAATGGACCCAAGAAAACAGACTGCCATGCTCATTTGACTATGTTCAGAAGATATCCAGGTCTTTCAATGTTTCCTCAATTTTACCAAATAATTCCATTTTGTACATTGGTGACTCCTATTGTTGATTTCATCAAATGGAGCAACAATCTCACGATTTGAATTTTGGAAGCTGAGGATGCTTTCTCTTGTCTAAAGAGGGCTTCCACACCCGCAACAGTACTACTTTGCCTGGATCCAGAGAAACCCTTCTTTCTTTCTTAAAATTAATGACTCTTTCTGTCTAGAGGGGGAACAACACCCAAAGACGATTTACATGGATCACAGAAATCTGCTATATACACAAATTGCACCACTTTAGAATCTTCAGCAAGCTCCCTTATTTCTTTTCATCTCACATTTCACTTTCCTCTTTCTTCAATTTCAAGTTTGATGGAAAGAAAATTAAATTGAAACCTTATGTTAAATATAATACACTGAAAATGGCAATACAAATTAGAAAAAATATAAAATTAAAAAAGAGTGATAGAGTAGTTAGCAGTCGTGGACTGATTAATTTAGTTAAAATATCTAGATGACAGCCAAGGCTCCCATTTTTCATTTCTTCCTGTGCATACTGTTCTTTGGAAGTATTTTTAATGATTTTTTTTTACATTTTTTAATTCTTGTTTTCATCTAGTTTATCAAATCAGGCATCATGGGTGAACTATGTTGGATATATATGTTTCTTTAATACATAATGTATTGTCTGATCTAGTTACCAAGCCTCAGCACATCAATAATCCTGAGCATTTGATTTGCACATCTCTCATTTCTCTTTGTGGTCAAGTACGATTCCCCCCCTTTTAATCCTCATATGGAAGGTAGTGGAATTCCATCATTTTAAAACCTACTGGTCTCTATTTTTTAAAATCTGGAACTGGCTATTTTAGATATTTCATTGGATGACTATCCAGTCTGCCTTTGAAGGCTTATCTACCACATACAAGTTGCACACATTTCCAAAGCTTTTCATTGGAAGTCCATTTTATTCCACACTTTTCCTAAAACACATTTCTATGGTTTGTCTCCAGCTTAACAATGGGACTAATAGGAGCCTTGGCTGTCATCAAGCTATTTGCACTATGTTAATTGGTTCACAAATGCTTACTGCTCTATCTTTTTTATTTTATTTTTCCCCAATTTATATTGTCATTTTCAATCTTTTTTTTCACTTCATACTGTTCTTTGGGGGTATTTTTTACTGATTTTCTTTGACCTTTTTAATGCTTCTTTTCACCTAGATTGATAGGTTAGCATAGCAGGTATTACAGTATGTGTGAACTGTATCAGATATGCATGTTTTCTGTCACAAATCAAACTTTCCAGCGGAGATGAAATTGGGAAAAATAAAATCAATCCTATTATTTGCAACCATGAAAAAGATGAAGCATAGTATTAATATAACAGGTCAATGTTGATGCATTTTGAGCAGGGTGCGCTTAATCATAACATAGCTATCGACCCATACCAAAGATTTGCATGGAAATCAAATACATCTCAGGTATTTACATTGGACATGTGCACAGCAGCTATATAAAGAAGCAGAGAGAACCAGATCCTTACTCAAAGCTTCCAAGACCGAGGAGAAATAAGACTTCAGACCAGATTTAAAGAGCAAAAAAAGCTCATTGTTGATAGGATGAATTCCCATCTGGAATATATACTGGCAGCAGTGCTGTATACTGAGTGCTGTGCAGGGATACTGGTAAATCTGATTATTTTGGCTGCTCTCTTCCTGAAATGGAAAACTCTGAGATCTCTTCAACCCTATTATAAGATTCTGGGCTGTTTGGTGATGTCCAGAAGTTTATATTTTTTTAGTGCCTTAATCTTTCACGTTATTTTTGTTTTCTTCCCATGGGTTCTGCAAAACATGATTACTTTTGTGGCAGTCAACATTGAGTTGATGTTCCTGTATCACACTAATCTCTGGTTTGCCACCATCCTTGGTGTCTTTTACTGTGTGAAGATCACAAGTTACAACTGGAAGTTTTTTATTTTCTTAAAAACTAAAATCTCCATATTCGTCCCATGGCTCCTCCTGGCTTCTCTGATAATTTCACTATCTTCTAGTCTTCTATTTTGTGTTTTTTTCTTGGAGTCCAGTAATTTCACAAATGGTGC
Organism: Phyllomedusa bahiana; assembly: GCA_025379985.1. Taxonomy (NCBI): domain Eukaryota; kingdom Metazoa; phylum Chordata; class Amphibia; order Anura; family Hylidae; genus Phyllomedusa; species Phyllomedusa bahiana. The sequence continues at coordinate 14,434 of JAODAL010059702.1, forward strand.
CATTGAAAATTCTACTGTATTCAATGATCGATCCATCAAAGACTTACAAAAACTGGTTCTCATATTCCTCCTAGGATCCTGTCCACAATTTCTGATATTCTGTGTTACAGTCTGCCTGTTACTCCATTCTCTTTGGATGCACACCAACGGGTAGGGAATTTTGGTCTGGTTTCCAAAAACCCAAATTTAAGTCTCACTTTACTGTTGTAAAAATATACTTCCCAAAACTTGTGTTGCGGACAAAATTTTATCTGAATTTATCATTGGGGATGTGAATTATTATAAAGTTTGGAAATTGGTTATTTTTTCTATAATGTGTTCCCCCCTGTTCTTTCACTCACTGACTGTCATCTTTTCTAACCGAGACTTGAAGAAGGCATGTATCTCCATGTTGCATGTTCCAAAAAGAGGTGTCCATCATTAACATTGTTACCATTGTAGATTTGCTGCTTGTATATATAATATTGTGCTATGTTAAAGGGGTTGTAGAGTGGGATATAAAATAACCATTGCCCACCTCTTCCAACCAGTAAGGCTACCATTCTGGTGCTCTTTGGGTTCTACTGATCTCCACTTCCTGGTCTTATCTTAACATTCTGTAAGAAATGCCCAATCATTCAATGGCTGGCTTAGATGGGTCACCACTACTGTCAGTGATTGACTGAATGGACATTTCCTCTTTGTCAAGATGGGCCAGGAAGTAGAAACCAGGTTGTCCTGGTGGATATAAAAACAACAATGTTGAGGGTTCACAGAAATGGATGGTGCTCTTTTTAAACTTCGTCTGTAATTTAAATAAAAAATAAATAAGAAATAGTGCAATTATTTTTTTTTTCTAAAAATTTAATTTTTAAAAAATAAGTCAAAATCACTTTTTAAATTATTATTATTAAAATTTATTATTTTTAAATTTTATTAATTATTATTATTTTTAAATTTTTTATTTTTTTATAATATACCCCAAGAGTATATGAATTTTTGCAAATACATCAAATTGGGTTAAATGGTTTTTTTCCAAAATTTTCCCCTGACCCGGTAGCCCCCCCCTTTTGAAAAACTCTTTTAAAAGGGTTTTCAAACTTTTTTGTCACAAAAAGTCCATCTAGAGTAAAACTGTAATTTGATGACAAGAAGGGTAAGAAATATACCGTCCCCTTATGTTGTGTGAGTGGAGAGGGAGCACTATTGTGGAGAAATGTCATTGTCTGAGAGTAGTGTTGATCAAACTGTTCTAGAAAAGTTAAGATCTAGTAGAACTTCTCACATTTTTAGAACTCGAACCGAACATTTTACTGTACATTTGAGTAAAGTTCTAGTTCGACACGCCATTTTCAGTTTTGTTTTCACAAAAACCATCCAATCACCTTTCTACACTTTTCGTGGCCATCCCATTAGTGCAGAGCACAGAGAAGTGTCAAGAACGCCATCGCTGAGGTGTAGGGCTCTCATTGGCTGCTAAAATCACATGACCATGTTATATATATTTCACTGTATTGCCTCGTGAATTCCATTTTCAGCTCTCTCTCTGTACTGTACAAACTGCTCTTAGTTAGATAGCATTTTCCTCTCCATAGACATCAATAGTTAAGGAGTTTGGTATTGCATTCTTCATCTTTCCCACACCCAGAAGCTGTCATTTGGTGACATTTGCAGGCTCACATAATGTCTAACTCTCATATACATGGATATATATTATACGGAGTGCATGGATTTGCTAAATCCTACTCAGTGCCCAAAAGTTCTGTTTTTTGCAGTTTTGGGGGTTCAGTAATTGTATAACACACCGTATCCAAATCTCCTATGTGTCAAAGGGGCTTTTGGGCCTCCTCAGGATGCAGGGTTCTGTAGCAGCTGCTACCGCTGCACCTCCTATAGCTACACCCCTGCTTGCAAGCTGTTCTCATCTTTTCAGTTAGCCATTGAAAGGAATGAAGTATTTTAGCCTCTCAATTTTTTTCTGTCACTCTTAGAGCCAAATTTTCTTCACTAAATTGTTCCACGTCTCCAGTTTACCGTTATGGATGGTAATTTCAGCTTCTCCTTACCTGTATAGGTATAAAAATTAATCAGAACATGAACTTGAACTAGAACCTTTTACTGTTCGTTCAACACTATCTGAGAGCACTGAGCTCACACCAGGAAGAGCAAAACTCAACATCTACAATTATATTTATATTTAAAGAAAAAAGAGAGCATTAATTAAGGGAAAAAAACCTCTGTTACATGGAAGAAACATAACATTTTTCAGGGACTATGATTATTTTGTAACATTCCCTGCTCTTTCAAGTATATTTTTTGACCATTTTATGTCACAGGATCATCACTTTTTGACTTTTCACCCCCCCCCCCCCCCCCGCCTTTCAAGAGCCATTACTTTTTTATTTTAAATTTAAATAGTTATATGAGGGCTTTTTTTGTGGTATAAGAGGTTCTATTTAATGTTCCCAATGACCAAATTTTAGAATGTACTGAGAATCCAAAAGAATAATTCTAAGTGGGGTAAAATGTGAAAATAATAGTTGTGCCATGTTTCTGGGGGTTTTGTTTTTATGTTGTTCAATCTTCAGTATAAACGATGTGTTATGTGTATTCTGCACGTCGAAATAATTCCGGTGATACCAAATATGTAGGCTTTTCCTTATGTTTCAGTACTTAAAAAAATAAAAAAATTCTCTATTTCTTAAATTTGTCTTCAACGCTATTTTCTGCAACCAATAATCTTTTTGTTTTTCCACCAATGGACCTCAGTAAAGGCTTATTTTTTTGCGGACTGAGTTGTAGTTTTTATTGCAACCATTTTGCCAAAAACGCAAATTTTTTGATCACTTTTTATTATAATTTTTTGTGACGTTAAATGACCCAAAAAAAAAAAAATTAGTGTTCGATGTGTTCGACTTTTAGTATTCGACTTTTTCTTGTATGATGTTCAGCAATGGGATAAATGATGTGATATTTTGTTAGATCAGACTTTAACGGACAGGAAAATACCTTTTGTGTGACACTTTTATTATCTAAATAATGAAGAAGGATTTACTAAGATGGCAGTTCTAAAGTGGAGCCTCTCTGCAGTACAGTGTGGTATTACATGTCCTCTACTGCTCTTACATGTGTTAATGAGAGGCATGCAGTGACTGGTGGTCTATTATTGTCTCTCTACAGTCCAGTACCTCTCTTACATGTATTACTGAGGTGCAGGCAGTGATTGGAGTTTTATTTCACATCTCTACAGTACAGTGTGGTCCTACATGTTCTGTAGTGCTTTCACATGTATTAGTGAGGTGCATGCAGTGATTGGTTGTCTAGTGGAGCCTCTTTATAGTATAGTTTGCCACTATATGTCCTGTACTGCTCTTACATGTATTAGTGAGGTACATGCAGTGATTGGTGGTCTATTGTACCTCTTTACAGTACAGTGCGGTACTACCTGTCCTGTACTGCTCTTACATGAATAAGTGAGGTGCATGCAGTGATTGACAGTCTATAGCACCTCCCTACACTATAGTTAGGTACTATATGTCAAGTACTGTTCTTTCATGTAATAATTAGGTGCTTCCAGTGATTGGTGGTCTAGTGAAGCCTCTCTTCAGTACAGTGTGGTACTACATGTCCTGTACTGCACTTACATGTATTAGTGAGGTGCATGCAGTGATTGGTGGTCTCGTAGCGCCTCTCTACAGTACAGTGCAGTACTCCATGTTCTGTACTGCTCTTACATGTATTACTTAGGTACATGCAGTGATTGGTGGTCTATAGTGCCTCTGTACAGTACAGTGCGGTACTACATGTCCTGTACTGCTCTTACATGTATTAGTGAGGTGCGTGCAGTGATTGGTGATCTAGTAGCGCCTCTCTACAGTACAGTGCAGTACTACATATCCTGTGCTGCTCTTACATGTATTAGTGAGGTGCATGTAGTGATTGGCGGTCTATAGCCCCTCTCTACAGTACAGTGCGGTATTACATGTCCTGTACTGCTCTTACATGTATTAGTGAGGTACATGCAGTGATTGGAGGTCTATAGTGTCTCTGTACAGTACAGTGCGGTACTGCATGTCCAGTACTACTCTTACATGTATAAGTGAGGTGCATGCAGTGATTGGCGGTCTATAGCGCCAATCAAACAAGCTCTGTAAAACAGCTCTTCTTTATAGAACAATAGCCATTTTAACATTTTTACATATGTCACTTTATGTGGGGATAACACCCAAGGGTCTTTACTTATCAAAGTGTATGTCTATTTATTTCAAAAGTTTGGTGTCAGAGTTGATGCTGCAGCAGGCATTACACTACAATTTTGAGCTGTTCACTTCCTTTTTGGAAGAAAACAGAAGACTGGGAAAGACTTTACAAAGCCGATGCTGAAAGCAAGGTGAGGAGGAAGGGGAGTATCTTTTTTATCATTTTTTGGGGCAACATTATAATAAATATTTATTGTTATTACACACTGGACAACCCCATAACAGCCAAGCTGTTGTAATGTTCTTCCGGAAACAGAACCTGGCACTTATTGTGGGTTATTGGTTTTTGAAAGATTGCAATTTGGATGTTTAACTATGTCATTGTGCAGGAAGGAGTTAAAGGGGTTTTCTCCCTAAGCTGTTTTACAGAGCCACAGCCAGCTTCAGGCTCCTACTTCCTGGTTAGGCTATGGATGGATCTACAGCAGTGATTAGCTCTGCTTTTCCTAGCTGATCCTGTTACAGTGTCATGAGTGTTGAAGGTTTGTAAGCAGCAGTGCAACAAAGATTCAGAGCTCTAGAAGGTTAAAGTTTGTTAGTAAGCAATATAAGCAAGCTCCCGTCTTTAAGATAAAAGCAAGAGATAAGAATTGTTCTAGCTCTGAAAGAAAGAAAAATCAGAACAGCAATGTATTTCGTAATTATCATTATATACCTTTGCCTAGATGTTGTTATTATTATTATTATTATTATTATTATTATTATTATTATTATTAGTATTGTGTTTTCAGTTCTTTGAATAAGTTTTCAAAGGGGAAGAGGAGAATTCTTATAGAAACTTATGTGAAACTAGCATTAAAGAGTGATTTAATGTTATTCCTTTTGGTTCTAAGAATTTTAATTCATAAACTTTACTTATTTTACCCATTTTAGGAAAAATATAATCTTTATCAAAATCATTATCATTGCCAGCACAGGTGTCATGATTATAATTCATTTTCAGTTTTCAAAATTTTACTTCCAAATAATCAGTGACATACAATGAACTTTTCTGTTTCAATCATAGGTTTTTTGAAAAATGCACTTTTTATTACACACATTAAAAAAAATAAATAAAAATAACACACCCAGATGAAAATGTCAGATATTGAAAACTCAGCAAGCAGTTAAGTTTTAGGCAAATATGTAAATGACTGCAGGTGTGGTCTAATTAACCCCTTCCTGTCGGACGGTTATAATAATATGGCTCTATTTTTTTTTCCCCTCGCCTTCTGAAAGCCATACATTTTATTTTTATTTTTCCACCTACATAGACATATGGGGGCTTTTATTTTGCAGGACAAGATGTACTTTCTAATGGTTTTATTCATATTACTATAGAATATACTGCGAAACCGCTAAAAAATTGGGGCGAAATGTAAAAAAAAAGCACTTGCGCTATGTTTGCAGGACTTTTATTTTACAGATTTCATTCTTCGGTAAAATTGATATGTTATCTGAATTCTGAATTCTACAGGTTGATTCGCATCCAGCAATACTGAATATGTAGGGTTTCCGTGTTTGTTACCGTAAAAAAAACATTTTCTATTTCTGAAATTTGCGCCACGGCGCCATTTTGTGAGACCAATAACTTTTTTGTACCAACACCTACGGACGTCAGTGAGGCGGCATTTTTTTTTTTTTTTTTTAACATATGATTCTATATTAGCATAATATTCGAGCGACTGTATAAGCCACAACAAGAATCATAACATAGTAGGCACATGCCTCCAATGATACAAATGTTAAAACAATAACAGAACAAGAAAGAAAGTAACATTTAAACACGGCGGTAATTATTTTCGGTTTACCATGCAAGAGAGCAAAAAAGCCTAGATACATGTGTTGCTATAAGAGGGGGGGTTGGTGGATAATGCAACAAGAGACAGAATCACAAGGAGGTATTAGTGTTGTACGAGCAGGAAAGCCAGGGATCCCAAAGAAGTTTCTTTTTAGAACAAACATGTGGGGGGTCTACCAATTTCAATTCACAGGCACAATTGAAATTGACTCTATGAATTATTTCAACTATTGAAGGGACCTGTGTAGATTTCCAAGATGCCGCAATTGCTGATCGGGCTGCAATTAGGACATGGAAGAAAATCGTTCTCAAAGAAGGGGGTATATCTGTTAGGCCAATGTCTAATACCGCTATTTCTGGTGAAGGTTTGAGATAATATCCAGTGATTTCGAATAGTAGATAGTGTTGAGCGATTTTTATCGACAAAGTTGAAATCGGCAAGGTTTTTATGGTGATCGAAATTTCCAGATCATGCGATAATTAAGGTTAAAATCTGTGCATCATCTATTAAGATCGCGCCTTTTTCGGCGCTTCCTGTAATTTTGGCGGCCAGCAAATGAGATTACAGAATAGAGCAGGGTGAGATGTGTGTGCCACGTCATGACTGGGATGTGTATGGTTGCGATTGGCTGGAAAAATCACATGACCTCGTTTTACATAGAACAGCGTTTCCTGTTTCAACCTCAGTGTCTCTCAGCGTCTCATAGGGATAGGACCTGCGCCCTTGCCTGTGGCCCAAACAGCTCCAAACGAAATTAGTCTATTTCTGGGACAAGAAACCCTATATTAGCTGTATCCTTTCCCAATTTATTTTTGATTAGAGATTTTAACATTTTTTGTATTACTAAGAATTTAAAAAACACATCAAACCCTAAA